>JAWRVZ010000229.1:667500-892764 GCA_037043235.1 Rhodeus uyekii
AGCATTTGTGATCCCACAACAAAACCACGATCCAAAGTTTCTACGGATTGACAGTGTTCTACCAGTTAATCGTGTCCCATCCCTACGACTAATCAGTTGTTGTGTAACTAGTCAGCCGTGCATGTTTATTTTCAGTCCTCTTTTATTAATTAGTCGAGCTTTCGTTTCGCTCTCTGAATTACGGTGTGTCTGTCTCTCCTCCCGGAAAGCTTTGTCATATCATCCCGTTGCCGTCCTCCATTTACTCAAGCAGCTACTGTGAAATGTTAATCACAACTTTAATTTGGACTGCATTAGCATTTTGATTAACTTGCAGGGCTTTCCGGTGCTCTTCAGGTGCTTTTTACTCATAGTTACAGAGGAAATGACTTTTTGATTAATTAAGTTTGTTAGCGCAGCTGAGCTCAGCAGACTTTAACCTTCGCTAGAGGAAGAGAGAGTGACAGGACCAGGAGCCCGAGGAAATATAGAAGACGGGTTTGCATATAAATAAAGACGCACCAATAGTATTCAGTGAAATGCTTAATGGTCTAATTGAACAGCGTCATGTAGTTTATGAAAATAAGAAAAATATGAATATATTGTTCAGTTTTTGGTAACGCCACAGAGCTTCCAGTAATGCTGGAAAACTTACACTCTTAATTATTCTAAAAAGTCCTTGATGTTATTCACCTCGATCAATGCGCTCTCTTTTTGGATAATGTCTATTAACATATTTTAACTCCCTGCCATGCATATAATGCTTATTTTAGGTTTTGCTGAACCAAAACTAGGGCTGAAAAGATTGATCGATTTAGAATTTAGAATTTTTTTTTTTTTGTACTCGTCGTTAAATGAAATGTGGACCCCAGCCGGGCTGAAGAACGCATTGTGTGTGGCCCGTTCACACCAAGGACGATAACGATGAAGATATAGTTCTTAAAATCGTTCTGAATATTAAAGAATAGCAGAGTTCACACTACAGTTATAACGATAACAGCACAGAGAAATCATAGCGCTCCTCTGGCCAACAGCCAAACAGTGCATGATTATTATATTGATAATTCAAGTCCAATATGAAGTCCAATTTGGTCCGGTTAGAGATGGGTTCATGATCGTCACAGGGGAGGGTCCAGTAGAGTCACGGTCTCCGCAGACACTTCAGGGCAGTGCTGTGCTCGTGTCCAGGTCCTTCATCTGATCTGGATACGGCCCGGATCCGGCTGACCACGGTAACCTCGGAATAAACAGAGACCAATATCAGCGTAGATGCCATTCTTCTTCTGATGTATCGAGTACATCAGGTGTTATGGGAATGTTCCCGGTTCCGGCTTATCTAAATTATGCAGCCTAACAATCATTTTACATGATTTGGATTAAAAATGTATGTATAATGTGTTATGTGTATGCCAGGTTGAAGAGATGTGTTTTTAGTCTACATTTAAACTGACAGAGTGTGTCTAGAAACATCCATCCCCAGGCCAGACGGTTGAAGGGTGTGTGTGAGTGTGTGCTGATGCTCTCTCTGCAGGCTATGCTGGATGTGGTGGCTAATGAAGGATGGCTGGTGTCTGCGCTCAGCGTCTGTAACCTCGTTCAGATGATCGTTCAGGCCAGATGGCTTCACGATTCCTCCCTGCTCACACTGCCTCACATTGAAAAGCAGGATCTGTTCGTCTTCAGGTACGAAATTGTTTCTGTTCTCAGGGCTTATATTACTAAAGTTAACTTTAGGAAGATAGAACTAAAACCCTCGGACACGGACAAGTTCTTCTTTAGCCTCTTGCTCTTTTATTAACTCCTCTCCTCCTTTCCTTACGCTCTCCTCTTTCTATACCCCTGCCATGATAAAAGTCCTCAGCAGCGTCCACTTTAACTCATAACAGAGACTGCTGAATTAACATTCAAATATAACATCAGCTTTCATCTTTTAAAGTAATGTGATAAATGTTTAAAAGTAAAACTCACAATAGCATAGAGCATCATTTATAAACCTACACTAACACAGAGAATGCATCAGTATATTTCTAAAGACGCCAACGGTTGTTCATCTCAATTTCAAAATAAAGGTTTGTGCGTTTTGATGTCCACATTTTCCTGTTATAGAAATGATATAGCTGTAGCATTTCTATCGTAAAGAAGTGGACATTTGAATTAAATGTTTGTTTGGCCATTAAACTAATATTTCATCTGCTGTAAAGTGTAACAAGCAAGCATCTGCTATAATACATATGTACATGATTTATGTCTATACTTTATGTAAACCAAATATTATTCCTTTGTTGTTATTATGTATGCATTTTAAGGCATTTTAGAGGCTGACCACAAAAAAATGTATTGGATTACTCAGTTGTCCAAATAATTGATTAATTATTCGCTTACCAAAATAATCATTAATGACAGCCCTAGATCTGTTAAATAAGTCAAATGCACCTGCATTGTTTTTCATTGTTTCTCCGCACAGTTTTCTCGTCAAAAGTAAATTAATGAACTGTAGGCAAAAATTGTGATATAGAAATGTTGATGTGGAGAACTGATGGCATTCCGGTGCTCGAGGGATCAGCGTTTTGTTCCGGTTAAAGCGTGTGAATGGATTTTCAATATTCTGTGTGCGCCTATAGAAAATGTCCCTGCTTGAAGCATTTAGTGCACAAAGAGCTTGTGATCCAGCACAAGCTACGAGATGTTAGTCCACTCCTGCTGCAAAGCTGATGAAGGTTTGATGAAGGGCGACCCAGCGGTGCTCCTGAGGACAGCTGTGACCACAGCATCTGTGTGGCCTGCCATTGTTCTGCCGTGAGCGTCAGGTTGTTTTGCCTCACAGATTTATTGTTAGCTGCTCAGTCTTATCCATACAGCATCAGTCACACAGAGTCACCTGCTGGATGTCTGACCAGAAAAACCCACCTGGGGCCAATAGAAGGTGATAAGCAACTTTCAGATCACCGTGTTGCTGCAGAACGGGACCATAAGTTATATCGAGTCCCTGTGGAGCAGCACATGGTGTCTAGTGTGTGCATGCAGGGCTTGACATAAACCACTGTGGCTTGTGGTTTTCCACAGTTTTGACATCATTACCATGATGAAGAACGACCTTTTAGATTTTTTTATATTATGTTAAAATTTGGCAGCAGGATTATTAGACTCCTGTCACTTTAAGACCTTACATACTGTTACACATGCGGTTTTCCTTCACTTAAAACAGAACTGACAAGACCAGCATTTTGTACGTGCAATCCCACTCTGAAATGCAAGCCCTTTAACACCAGCTACATTCATTCAGAGCAAATTAAACGAGAGAGTGAAAGGAGGAGGGTTTGGGTGTCACTCACTGCCAGAGATGAGAGACAGAAAGAACAGCCGGTCTATTCTGCGGAAAAATGACAATTGAATGTCAGATATTTCAGTATTTAAAAATCTATGCTATACTTATTTCAGATGCAACTGAAAAATGTGTCTATATGCGTATGTTTGGAGGAGGGTAGTATGACCAAGATCCTCCAGATATATAAAATATATATCATCCAGATTTGTATGTCTTACTGGCAAAGTTACTCACAATTTCAGAGCAGTCTTTAGTTTCTCTTCCTCTCAAACCCCCACGTGTTTTCCGCTCACCCGAGCGTCTCCTAACGCGTTGTCACCGAGAGGGCGAGTGTTCACTTCCCGTCAGTCGCCGCGGCGCTTCTCACCTGTGGCTCGCTGATTATGACAGCGTAATACGGCTTAGTGGCTAATCCCACCGCCATCTCTTATCTAACTCCGCAAACACCATCAGCATCACTCATGAGCCGGGACCTCCAGACTCAAACCGCCTCTCACATGCGCACACTAACATCATCGGCATTGGATTTTCTCACCCATAACACATTGCAGTGCGGCCGCATCCCGCGGCGAGTGTAATTTGGTGGAAACACAATAAAAATGGTAAGAGAGGGATCAGGCCAGGCAGGATCCATCATGCTGTGACAGCAGGAAACGGGTTCAGAGATTGAAGGGGCCGTCACATGACCGTCTTCTCCCTTGCTGTCGCCGACAGGAGGTGGAGCGGCAGAGGCGGCTATCGAGGCCCAATCGAGGGGCTTCCCGAGCTAATCGCCGCCTGCGACGGGAAAGAGGACAACTTCACGTCGATGGTGAAGGAGCTGCTGCAGCCCAATCAGATCTGTCAGGTGGGTCGTCAGGATTCCTACTGCATTTCTCAACACTGTCAAACAGAATATACTTTTGTGAAAGGAGAGTGGAGATAAATCACCTCTTAACAACATAAACATTCAAATAAATCCCCATTGCACACGCATCGGGCGGCGGCCACCAGCGCGTGATTTGCAGAGAGTGGCAGACAGTCACGGTGGTCTCAGGTAGCACCGAGATCTCCAATTACCTCCCAAATGAGAGGGTTTAGAGCTCCAATCTAAGTGCTAATTGCAGCGGTAATGCGAGCGTCCCAGCCCAGCGACGAGCCCAGCGGCCCATCAGTATTCCGGCGAACCCCCCTTCCTCTCGGCCCTGCTAATTAAATAAGCACATGCGCCGCCGCGTCCTCGTCTCATTCACTAAGGAAGCGTAATCCTTGCATAAATAGCTGTGGCAGGGTGATCTACACCGGCTCCCGTGTCTCTAATGCTAGCAAATGCTTTCTTGTATGTGTTCTTTGTTTAGCCGTGTTCCTCGTGTTATTTTAGCACAGGTGTTGAGTGATGAGCTAAAGAGCTCTCACGCTTTACGCGGGTCAAACATGTGCAATCATTGTTTTTTAAGACGTCTCTTCTGCTCACCAAGGCTGCATTTATTTGATCCAAAATACGATCATATTCTGAAATATTATTACAATTTAAAATAGCAGTTTGCTGTGTGAAATTTCTTGTAAAGTGTAATTTATTCCTGCGATCAAAGCTGTATTTTCTGCGTCATTACTCCACTCTTCAGTGTCACATGATCCTTCACTAATAAACAAATGGTTATTATTATTATTATCAATATTGATAGTGGAAACTGTTGCATTTTGTTCCTCTGATAAACAGAAAGGTCAGCAAAAAGCATTTATTTGAACTAGAAATGTAGGTTTCACTTTATAATAATTATGCAGTAATAAAGTGCTTAAAAATAATTTGCACAGTACTAGATTATAGTTAATATATTGTAGTCTCTACATTGCTAATATATTAATAGGCTATATACAAATAGTGAGTCTACACAATTACTATTGTTGAATTAGTTCATATGAAAAGCGTCAGAAAATGTTTTGTTTAACAACTCATTAGGTGATTTATAAATGTTATTTTAAACCAGTAGTAATATGAACTCTTGTAAGTGCTTTGTTGCTGTGTAAATCTTTATTATAAAGTGTTAATGAAATGGTAAAACATTAATAAATATACTTATTTGCACTTGTATTGATTTACAAACTATTAGTTTATAGTTAATTCATAGTTGTATGTGGTTAAAACATTAATAGACATATTAATGCACATATCCTATATGATGTTCATTCATTGTTACTAATTAAAGTGTTATTGTTTAATTAGCTCATATGTGCAGAGTTAGATAATGCTTTAACGGCATATTAACATTCAATAGTTCTCACTTTAGATCAGATCACGGGAAATTCATTTCATTGCATTTGTATTAAGAATTCCTTAAAATGCCTACGAGTTCATTAAACTCTTTCTCTCTCACACACACACACACACTCTCACTCACACACACACGCTCTCTCACACACAAACACATACACGCTCACACAAAAACGCACTCTCACACACACTCACTCACAAACACACTCTCTCACACACACTCACAAACTCTTACACACACACACGCTTTGGGTTTCCATGCTTTAGAGGGACGTTCCATAGAAATAAAGATTTTTATTCTGTCCCCTAAACTTAATCTGAGTATTTGTATGCATTTCATATTGACAGCATTGTTTTGTAAACATTTTAAGGAACCCTTCATTCTGATGCAATTAATGTCTAATAAACGGTTGATTTAAAGCACTTAATGCCATTTCCCATCTAAAGTTAGAGCTATTCATGGTTATGATACATCATCTAACTCGTTTCATATGAGCTAATTAAACAATAATTATGTGGCAAAGACTCACTGTTTATATATAGTGTATTTAATATAAACTATTCATTATAAACTAATATTTTGCAATTGATTTGTAAGCACTTTATTACTGTATAATTATTATAAAGTGTTACCATTAGTTTTATTTTTTCATCTTTCATACTCCAAAATTTTGAATGATATTATACCACAGTTTCCACAAAAATATTAGTAGGAAAGAAATGTTTTCAACACTGCTAATAATAATAAATGTTTGTTGAGCATCAAATCATCATACTTTATATTTATGCATTTGGAAGACTTTTGTATCCAAAGCTACTTTTGTTGCATTCAAGGGAATCAAACCCATGACCTTGGCGTTGCAAGCGCCACAGTCTACAGGATGGATCATGTGACACTGAAGACTGGAGTAACGATGCTAGAGCTTTTGAACGCTAGTGTAGTTCACAGAAGTGCAGCTACATGTGCCTGCTGTCCATCAAATGCGTTGTGTTACTTGTGTTGTTGTGCAGGCGTGGCTGTATGTGAGCCGTCTGCCGGTGCTGGAGGTCCGTCTGAGCGTGAAGGGCTGGTGGGAGGGTTGTGAGGAGCAAACGGAGCGCGCGCTCCCCGCCGGCGTCACCAGCAGCAGGGACGAGTCCAGCTGGCTCCCGCTGCACGCGGATCAGGAGTACGTCCTACAGGTGTCCCTGCTCCGCCTCAACGCCGGCCAGCAACGAGTGAGTCTGCCAACACACACACACACAACAGCCTTTCAACAGCCACCGCTTCACATCATGCCATTGCTTTCAGAGGAAGCAGGACAGCCGGGCACAGGCACCCCGCTTTCCCAAACCCAAAGACGAAGGCTGGTTTCTCGTCCTCGGGGAGGTTGAGAAAAAAGAACTGCTGGCTATCAAGCGCGTGGGATTCGTACGCAACCGTAGCGCCGTGTCCGTGGCCTTCTTCACACCGGAGAGGACGGGAAAGTACGGGCCGCTATTCTAAAGCATTTCTCCCAGCATACGCAGTCTTAACGTGTGACTCTTCCTCCAGGTGCATCTACACGCTGTACCTGATGAGCGACAGCTACCTGGGGCTGGACCAGCAGTACGACCTGCGTCTCAACGTCCTCCCGGCCAGCATCTGCGCTCAAGTCAACAGTGAGGTCTCGGACCGCGCAGCCAAACTGGCCCTCAAGTGACCTTGTGATTTGAAGTTTGAGGGCAAATACCACTTTTTTGTCATTTAACGCGATTCGGCCCAAATATCTAAATATTCACCCATATCACTCTCATCTGTGCTCACTCGTTCTGCCTTATTCCTCGTTTGACTGATTTTCACCGTGATTTTTGAGTTCGCCCATAACACAAACATTATATTTGTCAAATGAAAAATCTATATATATTTAAAAAACAATCTAAAACAGAATGGATGCTCTGTCTGGGAAGAGTTTTGTTGAACGTATGTAATAAAAACCCTTGAACGCAGCACAATTGTTTCCAGTTTTTCCCAAATGTCCACAGGCCTAATGCTCTTGTTTGTGTGTTTGTTTTTTTCGTGGTCAGCACATACTTCTGAACATCTGTACTTCTCTTCTGTTATATCCCTTCTCAAGATTGAATTATTAACTACGGGACATAGAATCCATCATAACTTAAGTGGATAAATGTGTTCATTGTGCGCTATTAATCATCACACTCTTAATAGTTATAACCACAAACAGGCAAGTATTATTATGATTATTTGTGAGATGATGCAACACTTCATTAGGTTGTTTAGAAGGAATTATGCATGTATTATAATGCATTAAGGATATGCTAATGAAGCATTATAATGCAGCTTCATCTTGCACTCTTAAGAGGTATTTGCAGCTATTGAATGAATGCACATTTAAGCATATATCTGTTTATTTATCATATTAGTGGATGTTGAGGTTTGACTGAAGCTAATAATAATCGATGTGATGGTTTGTCTTGCACTGCTGACATACAGAAAGCGTCTTCCGACAAACTCTTCTGCAAAGCCTCATTATGACTCACAATAGACGCTAACCGCGTGATTAAAAACGCTAATTGTTTAATTGTTTTAAGACGTTCATTTATTGCCAGTGGTTTTGAGTCCCTACTGAGGACTTCATATACTGTAAAGTATTTTCGATTGTTCTCTTTTCCACTGACGCCGTTTAATCAGCAGCAAATTCAGGCTTTAGGAAAAGGTTAAAGCGGCATCAAGCGTTTCGTGTGCCGGTCGCTTCCTCTCTGATTTTCTCCTGCTTCAGGTGATTTCCTATTACAGACACAGACGGCCGTCCTCCTGAGACACACACACACACACCACACACAAACAGCGTCTGCCTTTCACATTTCTTGATGCATAACAAAAAAGGTTTGGGGATTTATTTTTTCTTAAAAATGTGTCATAGTAACACCTTAAATATTTTATTATTATAATGTTGGACGAGAGAAAAGGCTAAGACTGAAAACCGGTGTGTGTAATATAACACATCTGATGAAATGTGAAGTCTCGCGTGCTGGAGAGCAGATCGTGAGAAGAAGAGTGGGATTTATTCCCATGAAGGCTTGTTTCAGTTCTGCTCTGGATCAGCTCTCATATTGAGTCATGTCTACACAATCAAAACTGGGACGATAATCACACCCGCTTGCAATCTAGTATGCTTTAAAAAACAAAAACAATTATATATATACTGTGTATATATACAGTACTTTATATATATATATAGTATATTACAGAGCATTTTTTTCAACACCGCGTTATATATATATATATATATATATATATATATAAAACGCGCTGTTGAAAAAAAAATGCTCTGTAATTTTAACCCAGTTTTGGGTCAAATATGGACAATCCTGACCACTGGGTTAAACCCAACAGGTTGTTTTGTTCTTATTTGACCCAATTTTGTGTTGAAACAACCCTGTGTTTTGTAAGTGTGTATTGCATATTTATAGATATGTAGTTAAATATTGATGCACATACATGTAAGTATATATTGTATTTATATCTTAATTATATATATTATACAGTTTTAATTTTGCAGCAATATATATCTCTTAATATAGATAGATAGATAGATAGATAGATAGGGTTGTTCTGGGTCAGAGGTCAGTGGTTTGGCACGGACGGGATCCAATGGGAAATCCCGTGTGTCCTTCGGTGTCCAATGAGCTGAGATCAGGGAGGGTCCGCGCGCTGCCCAGACAGAAGAGACTCCAGAGAACTCCTCCAAACACGATCCTTCAGGATACAGATCCATGTTCCTGGAGTGAGGGAAGACAGGAGACCAGCACAAGCCTTTCCTGAGGGAAACGAGCGGCTGATGAAGGACCCGCGCGCGCTCGTCATCACAAACACTCATTCATAAAAACTCCTCAAACTGCACGCGCATTTCAGAGTCGGGAGAAGTGAACGTGCACTCTGCCGTTTTCCAGGAATATTATCCGCGTTATCCGGATGGAAGGAATGACGGAAGTTTCCTAATGAAGCGGTTCTGGGCCCGAGTGGATCTCTTGTGTGTGTGAATGAAGTCATGAAGGTGTGTTTGTCTCGGGAACAGCAGTGAAGTGTTGGGATCTAGCGATGGCGGGAGCGCGGTCGGGACGCCTGTGAACGCGCTCGGGATCTCGCGCAGGGACTGAACCGAAGAGCCGCTGTCACGGACCGGGAGCATGAAGGAGAAGTCGAAGAACGCGGCGCGCACGCGGCGCGAGAAGGAGAACAGCGAGTTTTACGAGCTGGCCAAACTCCTGCCTCTGCCCTCGGCCATCACCTCACAGCTGGACAAAGCGTCCATCATCAGACTGACCACCAGCTACCTGAAGATGAGGATCGTGTTCCCTGAAGGTGCTTTACACGCGAACACTGTCATCTGAAGAACAGGAACAACAACGCTGGCCTGTTATTAGGATTACTATTGTTGTTGTTGTTGTTTTTATTATTATTATTATGATTACTATTATTGTGGTTTTAGGCCTACTAAAAATATTAGCCAAAGGATGGACAAACCCAACCGCCGGGTTTACAACTGCGAGAGAGAGAAAAAAATCAACCAACCGCCGGGTTTAAAAATGTAAACATAATACAAAACTAAATATTATAAACCAACCGTTGGGTTTAAATATTAAACAAAAAAAATATGATGTCAACCGTCGGATTTAACAGAATAATAATAATAATCCAACCGTTGCGTTTAAACAGAAATAAATAAATAAAACCAACGGGTTTAGAAATATAAAATAATAATAAGGAACGAATTGTTGGGTTTAAAAACAAAAAAGAATGATTATAAACCGACCGTTGGGTTTTAAAATGTAAAATAATAATAAAATAAAATTTTTTTTATAAAAATAAAACAAGAATAGTAATAAACTGACCGTTACGTTTAAACATTTAAAATAATAATGAGAATAATATTAACAATAATAATGAACGAATTGTTGGGTTTAGAGATAAAAAATAATAATAAACTGACAGTTGGGTTAAAAAAAAGGAAATAAAAATACATCTTTTGGGTTTAAAAATTTATAGAATAATAACAAACCAACCTTTGAGTTTCAAAAATAATAAAAAATAATAATAAACCAGCCGTTGAGTTAACAAATTCTATTCAAAATTTTACATCAATTGTCCATATTTGACAAACATGGGTTGAAATAACCCAGTCTTTTTTATATTTCTTTTTTGTGTGTGTGTATCATTATTTATTTAAGCTTGTATGAAATAGTGTTTTGGCTGTATGTTATGTAAAGGCCTTAGCAGCATCATTTTAAAAAAGGATCTCAAGCACATCATTTTCAGGAAATATATCATCAAACAGCCGAACCGAGCAGCGCAAAAGAACAGCTAATCACACGAGAAACATGAAGGACACTGCGGCCTGCCATAGTCATGCGAGATATTAGCTAGTTATTGTTTATGAGCTGCAAAAAAATATTCTTTCTTAAATTTCATCAAAACGAAATAGGATTTTGGTCAATTTTAATAAAGCAAGGATTGATTGATTATATTTGATTGTTAGTAGATTAAATTGAGAATGATATTTCTGATTATTAGCGTTATTTTTCACTTTTTGTTCTGCGTGACTGAAGACGAACAGCGTCCGTTATAAAATAAATACAAACAAAAATTATAGACATGTTTTCATTATTATTATCATTAGTATTATGATCATTATTATTATCGTTATTATTGTTATTATTATCATTTTTGTTGGTATTATAGTATATTATATTATAAAGTAAACGGATTGAGTGTTTGTAGATATGCGCGGTTTATAAACAGCATAATTTCATCAGTAAGAGGCTAAACCGACTAACATCAAGTGAAAAAAGTGTGAATATAATATAATATAATAAATCCCCATCAGCGGCCTCAGATGTGAGCAGTGATTTACTGTCTTCACAAACACATTGTGTTTATTATACATAACAAATGATGTGTTTTTCTCCATAATGTGATAAATGTTATTAAAATGTTTAAACCGCTGGACGCTTGAAGCCGCGGGTCAACGGGAATTAATGGGCTGCCATATTCATGTTCATGTGTTCATATATTCATATGTCCATGTGAATTAGGCGTTTGTTGTGTGTGTAAGAGGTCAGATTGAGATACACACACACACACACTGAGCGCTGTAAGTGTAGCGTTAGCATCGCCATGTGTTGCGCTCGTTACACTGGAAATAAAGCTTTAATGTGGACGAAACTCGCGCGGGTTAGAGGTCACAGAGGTCACAGGAAAGACAGTGAAGTTTATTAGAAAGTGAGGGAAGGTGAAGAAGGTTTTATGGAGGTGATTTACAGCTCGAATCATCCTCGAATATCTAACCAGTGTAATAAAATAACTCTAACGCGCGGTTTTCCGGTTGTTGTTTTTTTTCTTCAGCTGGACAGGTTTCCGTTTTTATTTAGTTGGTCAATTTTTTTCAGTTGGTCAGGTTTCCGGTAGTATTCAGTTGGTCAGTTTTCTGGTTTTATACAGTTGGTCAGTTGTCCGCTTTTATTCAGTTGGTAATTTTTCCGTTTTTATTCAGTTGCTTATTTTTCTGGTTTTATTCAGTTGGTCAGTTTTCCGTTAGTAGCCTATTCAGTTGGTCAGTTTTCTGGTTTTATACAGTTGGTAAGTTGTCCGTTTTTATTCAGTTGGTCATTTTTCTGGTTTTACTCAGTCAGTTTTATTCAATTGGTCTTTTTTTCTTTACTCAATTGGTCATTTTTCCGGTTTTATACAGTTGGTCATTTTTCTGGTTTTATTCATTTGGTCAGTATGGGATTTTTATCTCCCGCGATTTTCGTTCAGGTTTGATTTATGTATTTATTTTTTAATCAACGATTTCTCAATCCATTTTAAGCTCATTCTAAAATTAAAAATGGCAAAAGCTAATCATAGCTGTGATGTAAAGAGAGAATAAAACAGGCACATGTGTTAGTTGAGGTCAATATAAATGAATGAAACGCGCGAGGAGTGAGATCCGTCTTTCTCTCCCGCTTCATCATTTCATTATGAATGAAAACACCTTAAGTTGATTATGGGATGAGCTCACGGATGTTCAGATGCCATCATTCCTCCGCGGACAATAGTAATCATAACTCCGCGTTCACGCGCTTGTTTTCAGCGCAATAAATGATCTATAATAATAATTGTGACTATAATAATTAACAATTAGTTGTGTTATTATTTTTAATGTTATAAACTGATATGTAATAAAGATATATATGTGTATAACACAAGCTGTAATTGTAAATCTCAGCCGATATGATTGTATTAATTCTCTGAGATGTGTTTAGGAGTTTGTGAGAGAAGGACAGTCGTCAGTAAATGTCTGATCGACTGCTTATTTGGCGGTTGTTTCTGCTGGATAAACGCGGAGTCCGTGTTTGTTCAATATTAAAGCGGATCCGCAGCTTTTGCTTTGATCTGATGTTTGTTTTCGTGTGATTTGCATTTCAATAAGGCTCGTGTGTGTCGGCCTGTTTGCTTTATCGAGTTTCAGCGCCATAGAAACACTCCTCCATCACATCCTCCGTGTTTACCGTCAGTCCCGAGCGAGACACTCTTATTATTATTATTGTTATTATTAGTAGTAGTATTGTTTGTATCTCTATTATTATTTTATCCTGCCGCTGTTGTAGTATTTTTTCAGGCTAAAGCGAAGGCACATTAGATATGTTTTATTCGTTAATCGTTAGGCTAATATGAAAAGCTCTGATTTTGCTTGTTTTCATGTGTAATTTGCAGGTCTTGGGGAATCGTGGGGTCAC
The DNA here is from genome assembly GCA_037043235.1 of Rhodeus uyekii. Lineage (NCBI taxonomy): Eukaryota > Metazoa > Chordata > Actinopteri > Cypriniformes > Acheilognathidae > Rhodeus > Rhodeus uyekii. The sequence continues at coordinate 680,817 of JAWRVZ010000229.1, forward strand.
GTGAGTCGCGCGAGCTCTCTGGATAATGTGGGAAGAGAGTTGGGATCACACCTGCTTCAGGTACACACACACACACACACACACACACACACACACACACACTCCTCTCTCTCTCTTTCTCTCACAGCTCACACACTCACACATGCACACACATTCTCTTTCACAAGCACACTCTCTCTCACACACTCACACTCTCTCTCTCTCTCTCACACACCGACTCACACACTCCCCCACACACACACTCACACACTCCCTCACACACACACTCATTAGTAGATGTGATGATGCTCTTGGTAGACCTGAGTTGCATTGCTCTAGATACCAAGATTTGAATGTTTTATATGTCTCTGTGATATTTCATGATTTCCTTAAATTATACATTTTTTTGTGTTCAGCTATTTGTGTTTTTCTTATGTTACAATAGCAAATCAAAGCTTAATTTGATTCAAATGTATGAATTACATCTCGCCCTAAAAGGATAAACAAGCAACTGATGAACTGATAATAAACGCATGAATTAATTGTCCTTTACTTTATTCAGCAGTGTGATGATATATTTGAGCAGTGAGGTTTTGTTGCATGTAATTCCTACAGTCAAACTAAGTGTTGCTCAATTCTCTTCAGACGTTGGACGGCTTCATTTTCGTGGTGGCTCCCGATGGGAAAATCATGTACATTTCTGAAACGGCGTCGGTGCATTTAGGGCTTTCACAGGTAAAGTGCATGTTGGGTTTGATCCCGCCGGCGGGTCGCAGTGTTTGCAGTGACTGAGGTTCATTTCAACAGGTAGAGCTGACGGGGAACAGCATCTACGAGTACATCCACCCCGCAGACCATGACGAGATGACCGCCGTGCTGACCGCACACCAGCCCTATCACTCACACTTCGTCCACGGTGAGACAGCCGCCCCGTCCATCTGTTCATCCTCCCTCCAAGCGCTCCTTCACCTCTTTCTCCTTCCTGCTCTTTCTCTAGAATACGAGATGGAGCGATCTTTCTTTCTGAGAATGAAGTGCGTCCTTGCTAAACGAAACGCAGGCTTGACGTGTGGCGGATACAAGGTGGGCCAATGTACTTTCATTCCTCTTCTTCTTTTTAAATGTTGCACAAAACTGCAGAAAAATGTCTTTTTTGAGGCGAACGCAAGTGAATATTTCTTCTTTTACAGTGTAGACTCTGAGAGGAAAAGGTCCTGTAGAGAAGCTCAGGCTTCATATTTATAAACTTCTAGAGCTTCCCATCATGGGATCATTTTATGGATTTACTTTTAATTATTTTGAATGACATTTTATTAATTAAGCAGCTCATAAACATACACCACAAATTTGGGTCAAATATGGATGAACCCAACAGTTAAAGAAAAACATCTTAATTGATTGCAAAAGATGTAAACCCAACAGTTGGGTTAAAAATTTAATTTAAAGATGTAACCCAACAACTGTTTTTTTTCTTCATATTTGACCCAAGTTTGTGATTGAAACAACCCAGCATTTTTTTTTGCGTGTACTTTAAACATAACGGGTTATTATATATAATATGGACAAACCCAGCCGTTATGTTTCATTTTTAAAACTGTCGGTTTACATCCTGTGCAATCATTTGTGCAATGTTTTCCCTTATACACAACCTTTTTCTTTAAAACAGAGTCAGGAACCCTAGAGATATTGAACATTACTCTTAAAATACACTGGGTTTTTTCAACCCATGTTTGGGTCAAATCTGAAAAAAAAAAACAGCAACAGTTGGGTTAAAAATATAATTTAAAGATTTATTCCAACAGCTGATTTGTTCATATTTGACCCAAATTTGTGGTTGAAGCTTGTGAAATTTGTAGATTTGCATGAACTTTATCACTATAACAACCTAAATTGGTTCTTATATATGATATGGACAAACCCAGCCAGTGAGTTACATTTATAAATTGCATTTTTAACCCAGCTGAAGAGTTTAAATAGAACAGAGTCAGGAACCCTAGAGTTATTGAACCTTACTCTTAAAATATGCTGGGTTGTTTCAACCCATGTTTGGGTCAAATATGCAAAACGAAAAAAAAAAAAAAAGATTTTTTAAACATTTCATTTAAGAAATGTAACCTAATGGTTGGGTTTATTCATATTTGACCCAGACCTGGTTTGAAAGAACCCAGTATATTTCAGAGTGCATAGTGAAGATCTGTAGCTGGTGTGAGGAGCTCAGCTCACACATTTGCCATCTTATTTTTGAAGGTGAACACAGTGCTTTCCGGTGCAGATAGTTGTCCAGAGAGAGAATGTGTGTTTGTGATGTGCGACAGGTGATCCACTGCAGCGGCTATCTGAAGATCCGGCAGTACAGCTTAGACATGTCTCCGTTCGACGGCTGCTATCAGAACGTGGGTCTGGTGGCCGTCGGTCACTCGCTCCCCCCCAGCGCCGTCACAGAGATCAAGCTGCACAGCAACATGTTCATGTTCAGAGCCAGCCTGGACATGAAACTCATTTTCCTGGACTCCAGGTACGGTGTGTACCGAACACGTATCGCTGTGTTGCTGGTTTGATTGATCCTGGGGGAATGGAGCTAGACACTAATTTCTTTAGAAACACTTTTCAATAAAATCTCATAGTAAATGCATCATCTAACATTAACCAGCAGTGAGCGCTGCATTCTTACAGTGTTCATTCATCCAGGCTGACATTAAATACAAGTTAGTCTGAACAAAAAGGTCCATTAAATAATTTGGTCACAATACTATTCATGCAGAATTATGTGTTTTTATAAGTACTAATAAACAGACAAAAACCTAGTAATATGCATGATAATAATACAACTAGTTCATAGTGAGACCCTGTTCTAAAGTGTTACCAGTAATATTAATAATAATATTATCAAATATATTTTGATTTTAATAATGTACTAGTAAATGTTGAAATGGACACAAACTAAGATTTTAGTTCATGTTAACAGTTGTAGTTCATTAATGTGACCTTATTGTAAAGTGTTACCATTTCATTGCCAATAATATTACAAGCAAAACCATCTGAGTAAAACACTGGAATTTCATAATTATTTAGTAAACAGGAATTTCAGAACATCTGAGGTTTTTTGCATTTTAAGAGAAACAAGAAAACACTGATAAAAATGATTTTGCAAAACTGTTAGTTAATCAAGACATTATTATTGGAATATAATTTATAATAATTCCTTTAAAAATATCATATTGCATTCAATTACTTGCCATTTCATTGTAATTATTTGTGAAAATTACCAACAATTTCTGAGTGAAAATTGTTTCTACACCAGTTAAATTTTTTTACATTTCTGCATTTATCAGACGCTTTTATCCAACTGCATTCAAGAAACACATTGACATTGAAACACATTGACAAGTTTTTGTTTTCCCTGGGAATCAAACCCATGACCTTGATGTTACAAGCACTACACTCTACTAATTTCCATGATTGGATTAGAGAGCAAAATCAAGGGCATAATCTTCAAGATGTAGTTACAATATGATCGTATGTTCATTTATTTATATATGTATGTGTGTATATAGAGCATATATATATATATATATATAGCGAGAGATATGAGTTCTGGGAAATGTTTTTAAAGCAGTGCATGACAGTCTGTGCTGGGGTTTATGATTGTGTAAACGCAGCTTTGTTTGTACACTCGTTTGTCTCTCTGTGCACATACACAGCTGCGATTAGTGCGCCACGTTTGCACGATGAACCACATTTGTCCTGTGCCAGTGTGTGGACAGGTGTTTGTGCTCACGCCAACACCATTGTTATTCCGTTGTGTGTTTGTGTCCGTCAGGGTTGCGGAGCTCACTGGCTACGAGCCGCAAGACTTAATAGAGAAGACACTTTATCATCACGTCCACAGCTGTGACACTTTCCATCTCCGCTGCGCGCACCACTTGTGTGAGTTAGGTTTGTTTTCCTCATTCCTGTACAGCATCTAAGAATAACTGCAGCTTTAGTGACGACCCATCTCTCAGCGTCACCTTCACGTCTTCAGGGTGCAACTGTGCGCGGTAATTGATAATACCACATTACAGGAGATGGATGTGATTTCCCTGCCTCAACATCCCTATTTGAGCATGAACTTTGATTAAACATGCAATCTATTAGTAACTGAATTAGTGAGGCAGATTGAAAATGAGATTTTTTTTTGGTCCTTAAAAACTGTTTTCTATTATCCATTGTTTTATCCATTACGATCCTGATTGCATCACAACACGGTTTATTGAGAGACACAATATTTGCTTTAAATAGTTATTAGGATGTGGGAGAATCATGGTTTGAACATGCAAATGAAGGCAGTACTTGTCTTTTCTGAATTTAACGGTAAGACCAACTAAAACAAATGTTTCACTTGCAATATAGCAGTGCAAGAGAAGTGTGTGTGATGTGAAAGTGTCAGGATTGTTCTTGAATTGATTGAGTGTGTTTTTCTCTGTAGTGCTGGTAAAAGGACAGGTCACCACTAAATACTACCGGTTCCTGGCTAAGCAGGGCGGGTGGGTGTGGGTGCAGAGCTACGCGACGATCGTTCACAACAGCAGATCGTCCAGACCGCACTGCATCGTCAGTGTCAACTACGTCCTCACGTGAGTGCAGCCCTCCTCCTGGAGACAGAGCTTGATTCTCAGCTTCATTTTGCAACATTAAATTCATTTTTTTGTTGCATTTGTAACCTATAGTTTTAAAGTGTTTCAACATTCAGAATCAATGCATTTACTGCAGATCAATTTATATATATATATGCATGTCTTCATCTGAACAGTACTATATATATATATATATAAACCACTGATGACAATTTAATTGTAATATATTTTAAAATGTAGTTATTGTTAAAGCTGTATTTTCAGCATCATTACTCCAGTCTTCAGTGTCACATGATCCTTCACAAATCATTCTGATATGATGAATTGATAATCAAGAAAAATTGAAGATCATTATCAATGTTGAAAATTGTTCTGCTTCATATTTTTGTGGAAACTGTGATACATTTTTATTACATCTTTTACACTATTATAAATGTCTTCACAGCTGTACTGAATATATTTCTTTTACTATTTACTTTTATTTTAAAGAAATTAATTCAAATGAATTATAATGAATTAATTTTAATTAATTTCTTTAAAATAAACATATTCGCAACACTTTAGTTTAGGGTCTAATTCTTACTATGAACTTGCTGTTTATTATCATGCATATTACATTTTGGTACCAGTACATATTGGCTGTTTATTAGTACTTATAAAGCACATATTAATGTCTTATTGTGCATGATCATGTTCTGCATCCCTTCATCCAACCCAATAGCTAAACTTAAAAACTACCTTACTGACTATTAAGAAGCAGTAATTAGGAGTTTATCGAGGAAAAAGTCTGAGTTGGTAGTGAGAATTGGACCCTAAATTAAAGTGTGACCATGTATTCTGTCTTACCAGCTCCAAGTATATTTTCAAATAACTTAAATTTAATTTATTTAGATATGTTAGCACTATTTTTATATGAATACTTGAACATATCCTCAAATGTTCAATAAAAATATGATAAAATAAAATATAAAATAAAATATGCATATCAAAACTCATATAAAACTAGTGGCCAAAACTCATGTCCAGCCTAGGGAAATATTTATTCAAATATTATTATAAATGTGCTGAAGATTTTGTAATCATATTGTGCTTGTTGTGCTTGCTAGGAAAGCAAGAACTGATTCGAAGTCGCTTTGGATAAAATGTTTTATTTGTGATAATTGAAATTTTGAACATGCAAAATAGAGAGAATTGTATTAATAATTAATTATGTTATTGTCAGAGTATACAGTGCATACACGTCAACGTATGCATTTTCCTTTGAGATTGTTGTGTTTCTATTGATTTGGTACCAAATAACTTTTAGTGTTTTGTTCTTCCCTTGTCTTTTAAATCATATTTTGGTGGTTTAATTGAACTTTTAAGGTCATTAAAAACAAATATCCCCTCCGGACATCCCTTTTGGCCACTGCTGTACTTAAATCCATTTGTACATGACTAACATGCATGCAGTGTATTAGGCAAAAGTGCAGTGATGCCTTATAATCGTCTGTCTACGGCCGTGTTGAATTGCGCACATTAGTCCACTATTACACAGCCAAAAGGCCCATGTCAGTGAGCTACAACGTGCAATAGGGTCAATACAATATCATTAAGGTTGAAATTGATGGTGTTTGCAGAAATCCAGCCATGACAGGGACTGCGTGACTCAAAGCTGCCCCGATGCTCATCAGTCAGCTTGGGGTGTCATTCTTGCTCTTGCTTTATATAATATGCCAGCTGCATGTACAGGAACTGCATGGGAGCCAGGGGTCGGGGATGATTTATTTGTCATGCATTCATACTGACAAACTCTATGCATTACCACAATGAACTTTTCCACTGGAGCTCCCTGGAAAGAATGAGCTGGGATTGAGCAATGGAGCCATCGCTCACACTACGGCTTTGAGTGAGGGGCGTATGGAAGAGCAAATGCAGCATTTGTGCGCACACGTCCAGAGAGCCCATTAGAACTGATGCCAGCATCTGGAGCCTCGAACCCCCCCCCCCCCCCCCCCCCCCCGCTCGTTCTGCCTCCTTTGCTATCTATCTGTTACAGATGTAAATGAATTGCGTGCCATAAGAGCCTTCATTAAAACCGAGTGGAATGGTTTTAATATGCCAGTCTGCCAATAGCCTGCGAGTGTCAGACAGCTCTTCAGACACAGCTATAAAGGAAAAGTGTTTATGAGATTTAATTAATAGGCTGTAAAGATGATGAGTGTTTATAGCTCGCAGCTTGCTGAGAGTGTCCATGAACGGAGTCCTCTTTTTTTGTCATATTCCATGATTCGGTTTCCTAGTGGGAAGGATGATTTCCGTAAAAGTGTGCATTGCAATGTAGACATCACGAGTGCGAGATCTGTTTCCTGTTGAACCTCTCCACATGTGCTCTCACTCAGAAATGCACAGCTAGTGTTTAGTGAGAAAAGGAAACGGGGTGGACATGTCTAGCGTCTTAACAAAGGCTAACTCACACGGGCTGTGAGGTGTGAAATGAGATTGTGTGTGTGTGAGAGAGAGAGAATGGCGGCTCAGCTGAATGAGATTGTGTGTAAACCACTGACAACGGCCAACCTGTTGCATCACCTTAAGGGTTTTGGCTTCTGACCACAGAAAAACTCTGTTTACAGAGAGCGTACAACAACGTTTGAATGGATATACACATGCGTTTGTGTGGGTGCATGTGCTTTTTCCAAGATATTGCCATCTGTGTGCAATCCCATTAGTCTGCGTGATGTCTGAGCCAGGAGAGAAGCTGGCGTTGGCGCCTGGCTAGCATACGTTCAAGCCATTGTTTTCTGAAAGTTATACATCACTGGGAACAGAAATCCATACAGCACTTTACTGAGAAATCAATTCCCATTTCCTAGTTATGCCTTATGTGGTGATCCCTGTGTGGGTTTGATTTAGCCAGACATAGCTCTTAATCTCACTGTGTATTTGAACAGAGCCTCCAGCCCTCTGCCGTATGTTTGTAGGAGCCTTGTTCCAATCCTGCAGGAGAAACAATGCAATTCATTTTCTGTTCCTGAGTCTTCCTCACACACTGCTTCACAAATGAGCCCAGAGCCTGAAAAATCCTTTCTTGAAAAAAAAGCCTGGCTATACATTTAGCGATGGTAAACTGAAAAGGAAAAATGCACCAGTACATGGCAATACTGAGACAAGCTTCGAAAAGAGAGTTGCAGGATTCGATCCTCAATGTTGTTGTCATTTCTGAACAGGGACACGGAGTACAAAGGACTACAGTTGTCTTTAGATCAGGTGACATCCACCAAACCCTCGTTCCCCTACAACAGCCCCTCCAACCCTATCAGCGAGAACAGAAGAGTCGGAAAAAGCAGGGTCTCCCGTACCAAGACCAAAACAAGACCCTCTCCCTATTCACAGGTCAGTGTCACAGTTACGCCTCCCACTCGGCTGGTAATGGTATATTGGAAACTCTAGGAAGGTCTTCTGTTGCTGGGAAGGTTTCTAATGTGATTTACGCGGCTAGGACACGCTTAGTTGTTCCTTGAGTAACATTTCCATAAACCAATCATTGCCTTCTAATTTTAGGTTAGATATTTATTTTGGGTTAGAGATAGGGTTATGCGCTGGAACAACATGCAGTCGTTGCACTATAGTCTTAAGGGTAGGGTCGGGATAGATTTAGGACTCGGATTGGATGATAGGAATGTTGAACGTTCATCCAGTGGCATGTTCTATGTGTGTAAATCACTCTTGTGCACAGTTTTAGCTTTGCCCTCAATGGATATAAAGTTATAAGTTGGCCGTGCTTCCAAATCCCTGTCCTGGAGGCACCCCAACACTACACAACTCTTCATTATCAAACAGTCGTCAGCTCATTAGTAAAGACTCTAAAGGTCAGGTTTAAGCACAAACCCTCTTTTGCCATAAAACACTACTTTAAGGATTTACTAAAAGACACACAGTTTGCGTGGACAGGGTTATTTTTGCGGCTGATCTTATTGCACATGCATTTGTAGGAGTTTCCCTTTCAGACGCAACATTTATGAGAGAAAAGCATTAATCATGCAAGGTGATTTACTAAGGTTTGCTCTAGTCAATTTGCTGGTATTTGTGCCATTATTTACAGCCCAAAAAAGCAAACCCAGATGCTAATTTGCGCTGCTCTTGGTAGATTGTGTTGGTCATTATGGAAACTATCCGACTATGTCTATGTTCTGAAATTTGCGCGTTGTCAGTAGATCGCGAGCAGAACTTTCCATTCCCATTGCTCATGCTAGCTGTTTATTAAATCTGTCCCAATGACCTGAAATGGGGATGGGGGCTGATAAGGGAAATATCCAAAATGTGTACTGTTGGGATGCCTCCAGGAACAGGGTTGACAAACACTATTAATGCATATTCTTTTTTGTACAGTATCCTGGTTTCCCCACGGATCGCTCAGAGTCAGATCAGGATAGCCCGTGGGGTGGGAGCCCTCTCACGGACTCTGCGTCTCCTCAGCTCCTGGAGCAGTGTGAAGGCGTGGACTCCTCATGTGTGTACCGGCAGTTCTCAGAACCACGGCCGCTGTGCTACGGCCTCCCGCTGACAGACGAGCACCACACCTCCGGCGACCTCTACGGCCACACTCACTCTGAGTCCTGCGAGAGGGGGCGCTGTAAGGCTGGCCGATACTTCCTAGGTACCCCTCAGCCCGGACGAGAGGCATGGTGGGGTGCGGCACGCTCTGTCCTCCCGTTACCCAGGTCGTCGTCAGAGAATGGGGACAGTTTTGAAGCTGTGATGCCCCACATTGCCTCAATTCACAGCCTGCAAGGTGTGTTTCTTCTTTTGGATCTATAGTTTGAAACTAAATGTTTTTAATTTTCTTTTGTTTTGAGGAGAAACAATATGTTTTGGGCTTATGGTTATGTCCAAATCATAACCAGTTAGAACAAAGTAAGAGGTTACAGGTAGCCTCCATCCTACTTTTTCTTTGCTTTGGAAAAGGAAATATAATAATGTTCTTAACCTGGTGTTTAAGGGTGCTTTCACACCCTTGCAAGACTACCTGAAGGAGTTGGTCAAGTCAAGTCACCTTTATTTATAGAGCGCTTTTTACAATGTAGATTGTTTCAAAGCAGCTTTACAGTGATCACAGGAAAACAATATAAACAAAGTTTGTTTGGCTGAACAGCAGCCTTAAAAGAGCAGGCGAATCAATTGATGAATTTTAAGTGTTAAGTTTCCTCAACTGAGCAAGCCATAGGCGACAAAATAAACGGTAATAAATGGTCTGAGTTTGGTTGCACTGGAACTGTGACGTGAACATCGGGTGCGCACTGGCAAACATGACTAGGTGTGAAAGCCTCGTAAAATAACGATTCCACTTGACCAAATTGAAAGGGATCTTTTATCATGCACTCAGCCAAAAATAAAAATGTTTGTTTCGGCTCCTTAAATCGTGTCTAATTCCACATGGTAATGCTGATTTCATCCACACGCAGTGAGGGGACACTGGGACGAGGACAGCGTGGTCAGCTCACCTGATGGCGGCTCAGCGAGTGATTCGGGCGACCGATACCGTGCTGACCAATGCCGCGCAAGTCCTCAAGAGCCCAGCAAGATTGAGACATTGATTCGAGCCACACAACAGATGATCAAAGAGGAGGAGAGCCGTCTGCAGCTGCGAAAGGCTCCTACAGAAATGCCTCTGGAGGCGGCAAACGGTCTCGCCAAGAGCCTCGGCCCTGCATTTCACAGTACAGACTTTCCCCAGTCAGCGCTGCAGGGTGTGGTGTGTCGGGGGCCGGCTCAGGTGATAAGCCCCGCCCCTAGCCCCGTTCCTCTGTCCCGTCTCAGCAGCCCCATACCTGACAGACTAGGTAAAAGTAAAGACTTCCTACAAAATGAGCTCTCCTCCTCCCAGCAGCAGCATCAGCAGCAGCAGCCACTGCCCCTGACGGGCACATGTGCCGTCTCCCCAACCCCTGCGCTTTACCCCTCACACCCCCGCCAGTACCTGGAAAAACACACAGCCTACTCGCTCACCAGCTACGCACTAGAACATCTGTACGAGGCAGACAGCTTTCGAGGATACTCCCTGGGATGCTCAGGATCCTCGCATTATGACATGGGCACTCATCTACGCATGCAGGCAGAACAAGCGCCAGGCCATAAAGGCACCTCTGTCATCATCACCAACGGCAGCTGATGTCATCAAACCACGCACCGCCACTCAGCGCTTCACCCTCTCACACAAGCTAGTGCTTTTTTGTTTCTGCAAATCCTACAGTTCTCTTTTTCAACTCTTTCAACTCACTGTTTATTTGTTTTGTTTTTTAAGTTGCCCACCAGCATTTTAGATCATTTTCACAAAAGTCCCCCAGAACATTTTTGACATAATTGTATGAATATCTGAACATGCAATATATCTAAAAAGAAAAAACAGATCCTCTGCTTTTAAACAAACAAAGACAATTATTTTTTATTCTATTTATCAACACTTGAATGTGGGAAGACATCATTCTGAGAGAAAAGCTGAGAAAATCACGTTTTCTTTTAAATCAAAGTCTACATCCGGATCAGATTCAGAACGATCAAGTCCATCAACACCCCAAAGCTTCAAGTCCTAAACACAGTCCTGCTCCACATTCAGAAACATTTGCCCGTTTTGATTTATTTGTGATTTATGATTTGCTGTCTAATGTTGGCGATCGCATTATTTTACATATGGATATGATTAGATATGATATCTCTTGTTTCTGCTTCTTCTTCATCTGTGATTCTCTTTCAGAAACGCCTACCATATAACAGTGAAAACACGGAAAATTGGCATTGGTGGAGAAAGTGTTAATTGTTTACTAGTAAAAAATTAAACATCCTTAAAACAAACATTTACCGAGAATGCTAAACTGCTTAAGATATTATCACTTCTCTGAAAATAAATTTAGAATTAACCACCTGTTTTCAATTTATTTATTGTCGTTTTTGCTCAAGCAGAAGAAAGAAAGACTTAATCAATAGAATAAGAAAACTGAAAACAATTCTTAGTATCTAATGCAATTTTGGATAAGAAAATACTGATCTTATTTTAAGGATGTTTAGATATTTTTCACTGGAAAACAAAGCGAAAATCCTGATTAAGAACATGTAATCGGAGTATTAAGGGATGGGTTCAGTGAAAGGGACACTTGATTCGTCTGTTCACAGCTGAATGGGTTTGTTTGTCAAATACTTGATGTACCTGATTATCATATTTCTATCTTAACCACTATTATAAGCTGTAAATGCTTGAATGAAGGAGGATTTCCCAAATGATTTCTAGAAGTGGGAGAATTAATGAGAATAAAGAAATGGCATGACCTTGTAAAAGCAGTTTCAAAAATTGAAACGGCAAAACGGTATTTCATTATTGAATTGAATGAATTGTTGTGTCACAGATACTTTGTGGTTTCAGCTACATGTAAAAATGTTTTGGGCCCGTTTGTTTTTTATTCATTTTTGATGCAGCAATTCTACATCCATGGCTTCAGATTCCACCCATGTTCCCGGGTTTTAACAATTACATTTGTGGCATTGGAGAAAATCCATTTTAGAAAAGTAGCATGCGGATCAATAACTAGTTCTAATGCAAATCCCAGCATAATTTAATATTCATAACAGTTTAAGGTTGCTGTTTTGTAGCTGCATATGCGCCCATCTGTTTGGACCCAATTCAGTCTTTTAAGTCACATGCTGAAGATTCAATTTGAAACTTTTCTTTATATTTTTCAACAAAAACAAAGAAAACAAATCGGTTGAGCACATTGTTGTCTGTTATTGACTGAATTGAAATATATGAACCTTTTTTTTTGTCCTTCTGCAATGTCGGCCTTTAAAATTAAACTGAGATTATGCAATTATGAAACACTTCTGATGTTATTCAAACAAATGGGAGGATGACCGGCAACTCTAGCGCTGGCTTGGAGAGAGAGTGAGTGTTGCTGCTGCTGATCCACACTGGAGGAGTTCGGAGTCTGAAACGGACCGTAAAGGAGAGCTTTTCTGACAGACTCAACCCTTTACCTCACTCCTTCTTCACGTATTTATAAGAAACTGGCTGGTTTTCTCAGTGAGAGAAAATATTTATGATGTACATACTCAAAATGCACCCCCCCCCCCCCTCCCCTGGCACACCAAATAAAATGATGCAAAATGGTATTGCAAAATGTATTTATTATGTGAATGAAAAAAATTGTTTTAAATACGGTGTGTTTTTATTTATGATTTATGATTTTCAGTTCTGTATCAAAATTAAATACCGTTGTTTCCTTTCATGCGTCAGTGTTTCTGAACTTATAATGACAAAATATTTTAATATTTGTTTAGCATAACTGTTTAGAAAAATATGATTTGTTATTTCGAAGTTGGTTCTGCATTTGCATTTAATCTTGACTTTGTTCATCCGTGAGACCTTGGAGAACTCAGGTGAAAAATATCTTATGATAAATATGTCCACGCTAATTTGATCATTATTCATGTTTAATATGATATTTCGTACTCACTTGAGAAATTAATAAATGATTGCAAAGATGTTCATTCACTGAAAGGCCTCATGGTTCTTATTTTGTAACATTTATTCATTTTATTTGTGTCGCATTATTGCATCGTTAAAGCGAGTTGAAAAATTATCATAAAAACAAATATTCACTAACATATTACTTCATAAAGTCCAATGGATACTAAAGCTACAGGCCTATAATAACACACATGGACAATATAATGCTAGAGGAATGAACACGCTTAAAATAAATAAAGATGAAATCAAACAATGCATGATGACTTGATCCAGCAAAACTAATAAACAGTCTGAGCTAAATAGACAATTTAGTTGTGAAACTGTCTTTGCACTTTGTGTATGCATAAATGCTTTTCAACAGATAATGAAGGTCACGTCCTTCATAAAGCACTGTGAAGCTGTTTGTGTTTACTACCATAAATAACAGGCCTTATTTTATTTGCTTGATTTATTTTTAGCTCAAATGTAATAATAATGTGCCCAAATGTTTACCATCTCCAAAACCAGTAATTGTCCCGTTGTGTGCGTGATCAAATAAAGGAGAAGAATGGGATGAACTGGGTAAAACTAAACTGGTTGTTAACTCAAAAAGACGGAAGATCCACGTACATACATTTACACGTATTTGCCAACTGGAGGTTGCTTTCGTTTAGCTTTTCTGAGACTTTAACACACAAGCATCGTGAAAGGCTCTTTGAGAGTGTTTGTAGTGTCTTCTGTCTCGCTGTATTTGATGTGTTCGGTCAAGGAAGCTCAGGTAAACCCTTGGGCGTCCTGACAGGTGCGTTGCCGGGCAACAACAGCTGACACAGAGAGAATGAGTGAGCTCAGGCCTGACTCTACATACATCCCATCATAACGGCACACTTCAGGCCTTGTTCGCAATGCCTCATGCGTATTATGAGCAGAGATTAAATACATGAGGAATGTCCACATCTTTCAGTGTGCCTTACAATGCTCTGATTGAAAAACATACATATATACCGTATATATATATATATTTTGTGCATTTGAGAAAATACTTGGAACATTTGTGTAAATGTTCATTCTTTTTTGTAAAACATTTATTTACATCACTAGAAGACCATTTCAAACAAAATAAATCTTTTCAAAATAAATGGCAACCAGATACACACATCTTTCTCTTACACTCGACTGAACCTACAGTCTCATTATTCCTTACATTCATTTGGAAGTGTTTTATGTCATGTTCTGCTGCCAATTTATTGATTTTATTCCTAAATATGATTTTATTTGCTTTTTTAGAGAAAGCGATGAGACCTGAAAAGATTACATGACTTGAGCTTGAACATGAATACACACACACACACACACACACACACAAATATTTTGGAAAGGAATCTATATAAGATATTTGGATCAAATCAAAACAGGATTTTTTCCATTTGAAACCACAGACATAAAGATACAGCAACCTGATCTCATGAAAAATGTATTATGCTGCAATTTTGTATGAAATTGTATGATTTTTAGAATAAAAGCAAGCATGAATGTCCACTTCTAAACCCAACACACTCCACAAAACCGAATGAGATGGTACAAACTCGTACATTTTAGCCAACAATATGCCAAAAGAAAAGATAGTTCAGAATCTGCATGAGATGCAGTGTTTCTGGGAGTCAGATCTGCCGCTGGAGAGTGTGGATGGAAGGCATTTTCAGGTTGAATTGTTTGAATTGCTGCTCGGCGAGTGAAGTATGACCCTCAGACTGCGTTTGACACGTCCTGTATAAAATACATCAGACGAGGATATTTGTGTCTTGGTCTGAGCGAGAAACAGCTCTGGAAAATCTAACCTTTACGTCTGACTGCTGAGTAGCAGAAGCGTGAGATCAGAGGGAGGAAGAATATTTCTGTTCAGCGCCGGTTCCTATAGTCACATACATGCGATTATCATTCTAACCGCAGACTGCAGTGTTTGTACTCGGTTAGGTTTTCTAATTGTGTGAAAGGGAGCCAGTAAAGGAGGAAATGAGTGTGATTTTCCTGGTTCTCACACTTTGTGTGTGTGCAGAGAGAGAGAGTAAAAACACCCCGTAATAAGACATTCTGTTTCTTTCACCTTTCTTTTCATTCATCCATAACACAAGCCTTTAATCATTCACAGGGTCTGATTTAATGAGGAACGCCACTTGTCCATTCGACTCTTCACTTCCATCTTAACCCTTAGCAAAAAAACTGTGCTCTTATTCTTTTAAACTAGAAATAAGAAAGTTTTGACAAATTTTTGTCTTTCATGTACTCCTCAGAAATAAACTTAATATTGCACTTGACATACTGACAGAAAAGTCTATACTTGGTCTTTTAATGGATATACACTTAAAAGCGTTAGTTTCACGTTGTCTTTTAAACTTCTATTGTTGAAAACATTGATTTATGAAGGAAACAGACTTATTTTGACTATCTGAATCTTTGCGTAGGCTGGTAGAGTACGTAAGAATTCACTTTAAATCCACTTTACTCTTTCCCCGGCACCGACTGAATCTTCGGCTATCCATGTTTTCACTGTGATTTATTATATCATAAAATGAACTTGAAGTTGAAGAACGTATTGTTTTGTAAGGGAAGGCTGGTTAACATCTTTCCAAATACGCTTACATTACGAGCTATAGTTTCAGAAAACCTGAATACAGATATATAAAATATGCTTGCGTTCCTGAACTTTTTTTTGTATCAAGGCTCAGATTAGATGTATTATTGACTGGGGACACAAGCAGATCCACAGAAATATCAGCACATTTGGAGAAAGCATTTGCAGTGAGTGAGCAAACAGAGGTGCACATTTCCCTGCTGTCGAGCTCAAAGAAAGACAAGAAGGCACAAATGCAGATTGGCTAATCTTGCAGCGTTTACAGCCGGGATTAGGAGCATGTTCCCCTCCGAAACCAGAGAGCCTTGTTGTAGCTCCGTCCAGACAGGTGAAACCCTGCTGGTGCCTGTAAACATGTGTGAGGCACAAACGCTCAAAACACCATGTGTCACATTCTCCGCTCTAGCCGCATAAAACACTTTCACGCAGACACAACCAGGGCCGCATTAAGACCATCAGAGGCCCTTGGGCTTTACCTCCCGGGGGCCCGTCATCCTCCTATTCACTCCATCTTCTTAATCACAAGCAAGTTATCAGCCTTTTATTATTGCATGAATAAATGCCGTGAATAAAACATCTGAATCAATAGGTCTGTCATATAAAATATACACAAATATCACAGCATGGACTTTATATTAGCATAACTATTTGCACATATCAGCTCTCTTCCTAGCAAATCTGCCTTTTGTTTAGCATATAATAATAATTTGCAATAAAATACAACTCTATTGGTTATATTTACATAACTTTATTTAAGTTTCAATTATAACTTCATATAAAACATACTATACTATAAAACATATAAACTACATAAAACACACACACACACACACACATAAAACACACATAAAACACACACACACACACACACACACACACACACACACACACACACACACACACACACACACACACACATATATATATATATATATATATATATATATATATATATATATATATATACACACACACACACACACACACACACATATATAAAACACACACATAAAACACACACACACACACATATATATATATATATATATATATATACATACATATATATATATATATATATATATATATATATATATATACATACATATATATATATATATATATATATACATACATATATATATATATATATATATATACATACATATATATATATATATATATATATACATATATATATATATATATATATATATATATATATATATATATATATATATATATATATATATACATATATATATATATATATATATATATATACATATACAGGACAATAGGTACTGGCTTACATGTCTATTGTGAAACGTTTGTCTTTCTGTGGCTTGAATGTAGTGATGCATATAGAGAGATGCGCTTTCTCTTTTCTCTGCTCTTCTTGAAATGAACGTGTGCGTGCGTTGTGATGGGTTTCGGGCTGCTGTGATGGTTTTGCTTGTGTTGAACTGAACGCGACGCGTCTTGATAAGCCCGCACGTGCATTCAAAGCAAACCGACGAAGCGTCATTTTAAAGCGACGGTCATCTCATCATAAAATGCCCTCATGACGTCCCGGCATCACGGGACACCCCGTTCAGGGCCCCTGCATTAATGCACAATATTTAGCATTCGCTGAATCACACATGCTGTTGAAGTCAGATCTCCTCATGAACATGTTTTTATTTATTTATTTTTTTATCTTGTTTATCTGTTTTAATAGAAAACTGTGTTTGAGCAATATTTAGTTTAAATGACTCTTTGCTTTACTCTTAAATTCGTATCAAGTAGTGCCCAATAACCTGAGGGGACATGACCCTACACGTTTAATTAAACCATGCATCAAAATGTGAGGAAAATATTACATTGGTTTAAAAACAAAATTACTTGGCAAAAAAGGCAAACTACAGCTATGGGTTTTAATAATGCACAAAAAACCCCACTAAAAAAAATAAACACAGGATAAATAATACACTGTAACCGAAAATAATAATTAGTTTTATCATGTTTTTGCATCTTATGTGTTCATAATTAATGTATACTGGCCAAAATGATGTTGTTGATGAGTAAATGATGATATTATCACAAATAAGTTAATTGCACAACTATGCAATATTTGAAAATTATTACAAAATGTGAAAATTATTTGATACTTATATTTGAGTTTCACAGGAAAATGGGAAACTGCTTTAAGAGGTGGAACATTTTTTACAATAATAAAAAAGAAAAGAGTAAGCATGAATGTCCACCCCTAAACATAAACATGCAAATGATTTAGTAGAAATTACACAAATTATCCAACAATTTTCCAAATGTGAATATACAAGTTGTTACATTTTAACTCTATTTAAAGTATATACATGTTTTTTTCTCTCCAAATTTATAGAAATAAATTACACAATTTTGTATTTTTTTGAAAATAAAATATATTTTTATTTTCACAATTGTTACTACCATTGAAAAAATCCCTCACTATCCCAACCTCGATCGCACAAAATGTGAATCTGACAAGAGTTTTGGCAAACCAAAAGAAGCTTTGATAAACATGTGATAAACAATAATTATCATTAATAATTGTATCATGGCATTGCAGTGAATTGTGAATTCTCCATGAATTGGTACAATCTAATGCTCCGCTGATGTTCAATTTAGGGTGGACCTTCAAGCTAACGCTTTTTCAACATCAATGCATGAATTACTATAAAGAATTTCCAACTGTTTAAACTTAAAAACATAATTTTTATGTGGCATAATTTTTTTTTAAATATAAATGGCTCTACAGGTCATTTATACTTAAATTATATTAAACTGACTTGAAAATCATATAACGTAAAAAAAAGTTGCTAAATTTATATGTTAAAGTAATGTAAAATATATGTGCACCTACTTTTTTAGTGTAGCTTGTGTTTGAGTTGTAGTTTCTGAAATTGAGAATCTTAAATATTTATAGAGAGAGAGAGAGAGAGAGAGAGAGTGTGTGTGACAGGGGATGTTATGGATGAGGATAATCCATAATCCAGGTATGAACTGGAATTTGCTCACATGTTCCAAATTATTGTTTTGAAGACTAAAATAATACTTACCAAATCTTTGTATCTAAAACAAATAGTATAACTAAACATTGCAAAAACAATTCTCCCATTCTTCTTTGAAATAACGCTTCACGGTGTGTTAAGTGTGATTTATTCTGTCCTGCATGTGTGAGATGTGAATAAAGTCCAATCATTGCTCTCTTAGCTCACACGTCTGTAAAGCGTTTGTGTGTCTGACTGACTTTGAATCTTTTTTTATGTACCCATTGATCCCTCTGTTCCCAATTTCACGCACAATTTTTGCCTGAGGCTTGTTTTCACAACCTTTCCTCTCTAATGCTAGTGAATCCTGAAACACCTCCGCTTGTGTTTTCTCAAGGCAGACTGCTCTCATCTCGCTCTCTTTCACCGCATCAAAGCTCGGCTTAAGTCTGATAGTGCGGGAAAATCCGCTGCAAAGCTTTTATTGGTCTTCATGGGTGGGACTGGTGTTATGTTATGCTCAGGACAAGAGAAATGCAACACAGTTATTCGAGCCTCCTTGTACTTGTGTGATCCAAACACAGCTCTCATTCCCTATAAAACTGTGTGAGGAGATATGAATCTCTTTAAAATATTAATAACATGTGAAGGGAATTGTCAGTTGTTAGCAATGACACTCAAAAGTACAATGTTGCAAAAGTTGTCACCGCAGTGACATCCAACTATATTGTACTTGCTACTACATAAGTGCATGTAGTAGCGTGTAACTATTTCACCTAAAAAACAGTGTTGCCTACCTTTTTTTACTTTGCACATAATTCACCCATATAATGCATATTATTAGTATTGAAATGTTGTATGGATAAGACCGTAAACATAATAGTAAAGAAACGGCACAAAAATGCTTTTTTATGTGCCTTTTTTGCTGAGTGTACCATTTCAAAAGGTATTTTTATGGTATTATTATTATTAGGTAGGTATTAAGGCACTTATTACCCTTTAGGGAAATGAGGTACAAAAGCAAACCTTTCAAAAAGGTACTGCCCCAAGGACAGATTGTGTACCTTTATTTTTCTGAAAACTTAGTTTTATATATTAGTCTCAACATTTTGTCTCCAAGTGGATTGAAATAAACAAAGTATAGGATGCTCTTTACTCGGCCTGCATGCGATGCCAACACAACAGATTGTGAGATAAATCCACGTTTGTGACATTGATGCTTTGCTATTTTACCAATTGGTGGGCTGTGTGTTTTGCAAGATCTTGGGTGAGATATAAATAGAGTTCTGTATCCTGGTAATGAATTAATTAATGACTATGATTCTGGTGTAGCATGAGGTCGTGTTGATTCATAATACTCGGCTTGCACGTGATAGACAAAAAAAAAAAAAGACTTGGCTCAAAGCATTCATGAAAACTGAGAAAACTGACATCAGGTCAATGCTAATTATACACAACAGGATCAACAATCCTCTGAGAGCGTTACTTTTTTCTGTCATGTCGTCGTTGTAAACCTGAACGACTTTCTTCAGTCAAACACAGAAGGAACATGCGTCAGTGTAACATCAAAAACTAAAGAAATGAAGACTTTGAATTTGGATGGAGAGTACATTCATTATATTAATTCTAATTATATAAGTCTAAAGTACAATTTAGTACTCTTCTTTACTGAGGAGAAAAAATACACTTTTAACCCAAAAATAAGGGCAATTATGAACAAGGGCAATAAAAGGATAATAAAACAAAGCTATTAGTGGTGAGTTTCAGTATGGGTGTATATATTATTCCAAAACATCATCTGAACATCTGTTTAATTGCACACATTAAAGTTCTAGAAAATATCAATTGTTTCTTAAGAAGCAGCAGCTCCCAGAACCAGCTGCATTATCCTTTAATCAAGTGGACATGGTTTTCTGACATGCTTTCTGTGAAGGGCAGTAGATTTTGAAAGCTTTCTTATTTCTTTATTTTTACAGAATAGGCCTTTCTCTTTAAGAGGGCAGCTCTTGATAGATCTGAAGCACAGAACCGCTCTTAACTGAGCATTTTGCATGAAGAAATTAACCCTAATGCTGGATTATTTCAAGAGAAATAGCATCAAGAACCTCTTTCAAAAAGAAAAAGAAAACCTCTTAACACAAACACCCTGAGTGCACCGAATTAATTTTTCATATACAGAAAATGAAAGTGAATATATGGTCGATGTTATGGAAAAAGTGTGTGTGTGTGTGTGTGTGTGTGTGTGTGTTTGTGGTATGGTTTGAAGTGTCTGGGTGGAGAAGTACTCGTGACCATCTGTCTGACCACCAGAGCGGACGGGTGACAGCAGCCAGGGGAGACGCATGCTTAAGGAGATAATGGATGACAAAAGATGGGGCTGTGGATCTACACTGTGCATGCATCTTGTGTGTGTGTGTGTGTGTGTGTGTGTGTGTGTGTGTGTGTGTGTGTGTGTGTGAATGAGAAAGCGCTCTCCTCTCTAGCCGACTGAGACAGCAGTCTCTTCACATGGAGCAAGCACATGGCTCCTCATTAAAGCCAGTGTTTAACACGCAACAGACTGGTGGTGAGGGTACCTGCGGGGTCATCCCCGGCGTCTTGGCAGAACCGCCGGACCACTACTCCCATTCTTTAACATACAAATTGCTTTTTTTGTGTTGGAGGATCTGAGATTAATTGCACACACCATTTGGTGCTGCTTGTTCAAAGCCCTCAGTGTTTTTTCCCCTCCCTTTGCTTTGATTCTGGTTAGAGATTAGCTCAACAGAGATTGCATCACATTAAGGGGCTTTTTTCTTCTTAGTGCTACCGCAGGGGCCACGGGGGCCTGTGTGGTTTACATTTTAACATCTACAACAAGTGGATTTGCTGTCAGAAAATGCACCTTTTTTCCACAGATCTTTAAGAGCCTTTAATTTCAATGCCGAAATAAAATATTTTGTGTATGTGTGTGTGTGTAAAATAATTGATTTCTCCATATTCACATTTTGTGTGTTTGCGGAAACATGTTGTTAACATTTTAATTTTCACATTATAACTTAATCTCTTTAAGCCTCATTTGTTTTATAGATTAGTTTTGTTTTTATTTTAAAAAAAAGCAGAGAAATAAAATAAAAATAATGTTTTATAGAAGGCAATTGTTTTTGCCCCTTTCCACATGTGCTTATTAATTATTCCAACACTTCAGAGCCACAATTAAGACAATCATTACAGCCCTGATAGAGCCCATGGAGAAACACTTTATTTTACAGTATTCTTGTTACATGTGTTACATATACTTTTTGTAGTAACAACAGTACATTTTGAATAATTAGCCCTCACCCAAACCCTCATCCCATGGCTTTACTCAACTTACCGAAAACAAACACAAGGCATACAAACAAAAATTTATGAGAACAGACAGAGATTAAGGGAGAACTCGGTATATAAATAAAAAATGAGCTAAGAAAAAGATAATTGACAGGACACAGGAGATGAGGCTGGACTGATTGAAACAGGTGGGAACTGTGACAAACGCTTTTAAGTTTAAATAAAAATCAATTATTCTACTTTTGCTTTAGTATATTAATCAATACAGCAAAATAAGTGTACTTATAACTCATTACTGAACACGATAAAATCACAATGATTTAAAATGTGTTTGAGTAAAACTTAATTAGACACGATAACAAATAAGGTTATGCATAGTTCCCTGAAGAGGGAATTAGACGCTGTGTCAAGACGCTAGGGGAATGCTCTGGCATGTAGTCTCGTGAAGCACAGTGAAATCAATCAAACGATTTTGTGAATGATCATTACGGGTCGATGTCGTCATGAACCAGGATCATAAAAGGGAATCAAAAATCGGAAGCGGCAGCTTAGAAAGTGTCTGAAGCATGCACGAGGACGCAAGGAGCAGAGGCAAAAGACGAAGCATCTCATTACCTCTTCAGGGAACTATGGCTACATACGAAACCTGAGATGATCCCTTTCACCTTTTTGCTACATAAAAATACTAGGGGAATGATGTATCAATGTTGATGAAGCTCACTCCGTGTCCTCGGTGCGTAGTTGAGGTCAAGCTGGTAGAACCTCTGGAATGTGTGCGGAGAGAACCAACCTGCCACATCACAAAAGTAGGCGAGAGAGAACACTTGCCATAAGAGCCTGAAAGAGTTAGGCTCTAACCCCTGACTTTGCTCCAAAGTCAAAGTCAGGCTTTTAGCCTCGACTATCCACCTGCTCAAACCTGGTCAGTCCTACGCCACAGGGAGACCAGTGCTCACACTGGACAGACCTTGTTTTTTTAAGTCCTGGCCATCATAAGCAAGCGGGCAGAGGACAGAATGTCTGCAGTATAACAGAACGTGCCAAACTGGTGCGTAGTTTGGCCTGGGGTGGGAGAAACCTCTGTCAGCAATCTCAGTTGAGAAACTATGCCCACAGAAAACACAGTTCTGGGCAGGAAAAAACCTGCCTGACCAGAGTCTCCAAGGGGACTCTGACAAGGTGCTAGGTCCAAACCGACCCAGTCTGGAAGATGGGGCAATAAAGGTGAGATGGAGTTTGCAAACTCTCTCCTGGGACCTCATGTGTCAGCTGTGCGTACGCACAAAAACTATGTGTACGCAAGCTTTCACGCTCACGGTCAAATGTACTAACAGTGAAATTAACTTGAGAATGTGCGTTTCTCCATGCCAATTTCATGTGTGGCGTATGTACATTTCTCCTTGTTTTTGTCCTTTGGCGGCCTGTCTCTTACAGGCAAGAAGTGAAGTTGCAAACATTAAACAACAAATTGTTCTACAAGTCTATCGCATCACCACCAATGGGAAGCATTGCTATTAATTTGCAATTTATAAAATAATTGACATATATTGTCACACAAGCCTTTTGGGAATATTCTATCAATTATGCAATTAGGTAAGATCATATAAAAGCATGTGCAAATTTACAGAACTCTCAGTCTATGGTAATGGCAGCTTTGGCCTTATTAGAGGACGTTGTTAATGGCAGAATCCGAAAAGAACGAGTTTTTAGGGACAACAATAATTTTCTGGCCCAGGATGATGACTGGCTTATCAGCCGTTTCAGATTTCCAAGGGCTGATATCCTCCGAATCTAGTTGGGTACAAATCTAGAGATAGAGATAGAGCGAGGAGCCACGCAATACCCGTCCCCTTACAGGTGCTGACAACGCTTGGTTTCCTGGCAACTAAATCTTTTCAAAGGGAACTGACCGACCGCTCAGGAATAAGCCAGTCGTCTTTGAGCCGCGTAATGCCAGCTGTTCCCATATGATGGTTCCCATATGATGCAGTTGACCAGCCAAACATTAAAATGCAATTTGCAGCGATTGCCGGTTTTCCTAATGTAATTGGAGCGATCGACTGCACACACATATAAGGTGCCATCTGAATATAAATTTTCATATGGGAATCGGAAACATTTCAATTCAATAAATGTGTAGACAATATGTGATGCACAAATGCGCCTAACAAATATAATGGCAAGGTGGCCTGGGTCAACCCATGATTCATACATCCTTACAAACAGCATGGTGACAGCTGGAGCTGGAGCTGTGCACACTAAGCTGGCAGAGTGCTCGATGGGTGGCTTCTTGGTGAGTGATGCATTTAAAGTTATGGTTCTATCTAATAGTACTTTTTATTTTTATTTATATGCATTTAATTATATAACAACCCTTCAGGAGACCGCGGTTATCCACTAAAGACAATTATCATACTATTTATTTTTAAGATCATTTACAGTGCAACTTTCAGACCCCACCGTATTGATGGCATCAGCCAAACTCTCCCACTCATATTTGTTTTCCTTTTGTTATTAATTCCAGAGGACAAAGTTTCTGAATAAAATAAATTAAAAGGCACTCTCATCAGCCAGCACTCTCAGCCACAGCCTTCTGGTAGGAGGACGGATCTGAGGAGCATCCCCCTTGCGAAAAAGGCTACATGCAAGAGGACCTGACGCCAAGGCATCTGCGAGCGAGATGGATGATGGGTCCACGCGAGATTGTTGAGGGGGGGGGGGAGGAAGGTCCGCTCCACTTCGTCCGGTACCGGGACGCGGACCGGGGGTTGGGGACCACTGTTCTAGAGCATTCACAGGAGGGCCCCAATAAACCGGGTCCTGGGTTGGGCATTCTTCAAATTGCAGAGGCCAGCATTGAGAGGCTGGTTCCCCTGGTAGAGTTTCCGGTCGTGTGTATGTCTCTCAACGAGTCCTGCACACAATATCTAAGGATATTCTATTCAGTTCCGTTCACAGTTCCATTCATCCACTCTGTTTCTGGGGGGTCCTGGGCGGTGTGCATTATGAGAAACCACCAGGTGGGAGTGGAGTGAGTGCAGTGTGGAGCCAGTGCCCTTGAGCACTGACCGTGCATGCTCCGCTCCGAAGAAGTCTACACATACCTATGTGTATCCTTGCCCGAAATGTACGTCGGCAGGGGAAGCATACACTCTAAAACTTGTTGGTTCGACATAAAATTTAAAAAAAATGCGTGGAAGTCCCTTGTCTTTTTATACTAGCTAGGGAAAGATAAACTTCTTTGTTTCACACACACAGATCAACCAGCTTCACACAAACACAACTGACACAGAGCTTTGCTGAAAACACTCAAAGCCATCGCTTCCAGTTTCCAGTTTATGATCCTGGTTCATAGCGTCATCGACCTGCGTTGATC
Organism: Rhodeus uyekii; assembly: GCA_037043235.1. Taxonomy (NCBI): domain Eukaryota; kingdom Metazoa; phylum Chordata; class Actinopteri; order Cypriniformes; family Acheilognathidae; genus Rhodeus; species Rhodeus uyekii. Next base: position 706,213 of record JAWRVZ010000229.1, read on the forward strand.
ATTCACATAATTGTTCAATCAATTTCACAGTGCTTCACGAGACTACATGCTCCCACAGCGTTTCGACACAGCTCGAGTTCCCTTGAAAGGCAACTGCATTTTTCTTTTTTTTGACTGGACCCTGTTTTTAAGGACCATTAATGTGGAGTGGAGTTTTAGGGTTTGGTTTAGTATTCATTTCATGTAATTACCAACATTTTGTGTTATTGCTATAGTAAATAAACGTAACAAAGAAACAAAATTAAGTGGGTGGTTACACTTTATTTTAGTGTCCCTGCTACACATCTCACGCATCTAAAATTACACCATAACAAGAACACCTTAAATTAAAGAATTACACTTTTTTTGAAGGTGTCTTTTGTTACGGTGTAATTAACAGGCCTCATAAATACTATGAGTATAAATAGTAAACTACTCATACTTAGCATTGGGGTATGGTTGGGGGTTAGTTGCGTGTCATTTTACAGAATTCATGTTAAATACTATAGTAACTACATGTAACAAGGACACTGTAAAATAAAGTGTTGCCAAATAAAGTGTAACACAGTAACAGCATGGCCTCATGAAATACACAAACAACTGCAGTTAAGGTTCTCGGCCAAACTCTTCCAGATGTGAGGCCATGTGTTTGTCTGGCTTTGTTGGACTGAAAGAGAAAGTTAAGAAAAGGGAGTTGAACAGCCCACACGCCAGCACTATTTACCTAGCCTAGGTACCCAGAGTTGCCCTGGCTCACACCTTGTGACCAGCTGTGCGTACGTGGAGAGATATTCACACACACACTTGTAAATGGTTAAATAGCTTGCCTCATTGCACAGAGAATAAGCAGAGAAAGCTTACTTCGGTAATGAGCACCTCGGGCAGTTCAGGGGAATAAAGACATGAAACCCAGGCATTAAAAATGTTCAAACCCCACTGGGCAACACATTTCACTACATAACAACCCATGCGAATGTTCGAGAGTGTCTGCGTTCATGTGTCCATTATGAGATGTTAATATGTCAAGTTAAGCATTTGTGAGAGCGAGGGAGTGTGTAAATGGGCTTTAAAGCATGTGCCGTGTTTTATTGACTGAAAAACCTGAGGTCACCCGCACCTCGGGCCATTTCCACCTTCCACTTCCTCTCTCCCTCAATACTTAACAGACAAACCCATGGTGAACATTGATATATGATGGGGAACGAGAAGAATGAGTAGAAACCGCCTGGGAAAGGGGTACTACTTTTAGGCTCAAAGATAATATGTTCAGTTCAGTCTAAAATACTTTAAATTGCTTTAATTTTCCGGTATTCTCGGAAATTCTTTTTTGTTTATTATAAATATCTGCTTGCCTATGAACTCTATATGAACTATGTTCCCTTCATTTGTGTTATTGAACAGGCTGATGTTGAGAGACATCTAAACCAGCGGTTGTGAACAGGTGGGAGCTCTGTCCTAATGGGGTGGCAGCAGAAGGAAAACTTGCTGAATGCAATTAATTAACTAAAGATACCAAATGAAATAAGCAAAGGCTTGACAGCTTAAAAAGACATGAGAAAATGCTTCTGATAGGTTTCGTTGTTGATGTCACATCATGGATATTATGGATATTCACATTATGGATATTTCTAATACAGTATTTGATCAAGAATTGGGCTGGTACTGTTTCTACAGTCCATAGGTCATCATTTTGGTACTCTGTTGAGTCATGTAATATCCTTCTGAAGTAAAACCAGTTGAGATCCAGTGCTCTAAATCACTGTCAAAGAGTGCAAGTTCACACTTTCACTCTATCGTAAAGTAAAGATGGAACACAAAGGCCTGGGTTTGAGGTCAGGTAGAATCCAGCAGCAACTGAATGACTTCTTGTAGATTTATGTCTGACAGCAGGATTTCTTCAACCTTTCAGTTCTTTTATATTGCTGCCACTTTGCTAACAAGGTCTCTCAGGACAATTGATTCTCTACCAGACAACTAATAGGAAATGTTCCCATAACTTTCACTTGCATTTCCTAAAAGTTATATAAATGTTAGGACAAAACATTCCTAAAAAGGAATGTTCGGATGTCTGTGTTAGACTGTAATTATGCATTTAAGTATTGAGTAATAATAAGTAATTACATGTACTTACTGTAGGTTAAGGTGCATGTAATTCTGCATAACATAGTTATTACTATAGTCAAGTGAAGTCAAGTCACCTTTAATTATATAGTGCTTTTTACAATAGAGATTGTTTCAAAGCAGCTACAGTGGTCACAGGAAAACAATAAAACAAAGTTTGTTTTGCTTGTACATAAGCTCTAGAAGAGCAGGCCAATCAATAATATCAAAGAATATTAAGTATTAAGTATTAAGTGTGTGTGTGTGTGTGTGTTGGGTCTAGTAGAATCACGGTCTCTGCAGACACTTCAGGGCGGTGTTGTGGTCGTGTCAAGGTGCAAGTCCTTCATCTGATCTGGATACGGCCCGGATCCGGCTGACCATGGTAACCTTGGGACAAACAGAGAACAATATTAGCATAAATTACATTCTTCGTATGACGTAAGTATGTAATGCATATGGCCAGGCTGAAGAGATGTGTTTTTAGTCTAGATTTAAACTGACAGAGTGTGTCCAGATTTTAGGAGCTAAATAGAAAAAAGATCGACCGCCAGCAGTTTGACTTTGATATACTATGTATTATCAACTGGCCAGAATTTTGGGATTGAAATAGACGTGAAGGACTATAATGTGTTAAGAGATCGCTCAAGTACTGTGGCGCTAAACCATTTAATGCTTTGTAAGTAATTATCAAGATTTTAAAATGCTTTCTGTGTTTAATAGGGAGCCAATGCAATGTTGACAGAACTGGCTAATATGCTCATACTTCCTACTTAAAGTAAGAACTTGAGCTTCTGCATTTTGGACCAGCTGGAATTTGTTTATTAAGCGTGCAAGGAAACCAACCAGTAGAGCATTACAATAATCTAGCCTTGAGCTCATTAGCGCATGAACTAACTTTCTCATTGATGGAAGAATGCGGTTTTACAGATGCTAGATACGTGGCTTTCAAATGAAAGATTGGTATCAAAGAGCACACCCAGGTTTCTAACTGATGACGAAGACTTGACAGAGCAACCATCGAGGGCCAGACAACAGTCCAGGTACACAGAGAACTTTTTGGTCTAATAACTAGAATCTCTGTTTTTTCACAATTAAGTAGTTGAAAAATTACTAGTCATCCAACGTTTACACCAGTTCTGTCAATGATACGTTGAATTGATACGTTTCATCAGGATTAGAAGAAATATAGGAGCTGAGTATCATCAGCGTAACAATGAAAGCTAATGCCATTCTTCCTAATAATTGCACCCAAAGGAAGCATGTACAGTGTGAATAGTAATGGTCCTAGTACTGAACCTTGAGGTACTCCTTACTAAACTTGTGATCGATATGACATCTCCTCATTTACTGCTACAAACTGATAACGCTCAGATAAGTATGACTTGAACCAGGCTAATGCAACTCCACTAATGCCAACATAATTTTCAAGTCTATTCAGAAGGATTTTGTGGTCAATTGTATCAAATGCAGCACTAAGGTCCAGTAACACTAACAGAGAGATACAACCACGATCGGATGATAAGAGCAAACAATTTGTAACTCTAATGAGAGCAGTCTCAGTACTATGATAAATCCTGACTGGAAATCCTCGCAAATACCGTTTCTTTCTAAAAATGAACATATTTGTTTAGATATTGCCTTTTCTAGAATCTTGACAGAAAGGTAGGTTTGATATCGGCCTGTAATTAACTAATTTTGTAGGATCAAGATTAATTATAGCCAGCTTAAAGGTTTTTGGTACATATCCTAATGATAAAGATGAATTAATGATATTAAGAAGAGGATCTATGACCTGTGGAAGCATCTCTTTCAGTACCTTAGCTGGTATCAGGTACATGTTGTTGATTTTAATGATTTAACGAGTTTAGAAAATTCTTGCTCCCCAATAGTAATGAAAGAGTTTTTCTTCAGGGACACTACTATTTACTGTATTTTGTGATACTGTAGTAGACGGTTGCATGGTTATAATTTTCACTCTAATATTATGAATCTGTCAGGTTGGGTGAAAGGATGGAACGAGGTGCAACTCAATGGTGCAACGAGAATGGGGATTTTATTGTTATAAAGCAAAAATAAAATCTGAACAAAAATCACACCAAGTGGGAAAAAACAAGACAAGAACACAGACTCGAACAAGACTATACTTCACTAGGAACTTGACATAGACTAGGACAGTAGGAATAACCATTAAACGATGAGAAACCAGCACAAGACAGCAGACACTGAGAGAATAAATACACACAGGAGGAACGGTAATTGACTAGGACACTGCTGGGAACAAATCAAACTAATGACAATGAAACAAGACGGGCGGGGTAACAGACAAGACATGAACACGCAGCCAATGTGGATGCACGTCGCTGCCTGTTCACATTAAACAAAGACGGTAAGCAGGTGACAACCAAACTGCGCGTGACAAGAAAACACAACATGAAAGCATGCCCCCCCCCCCGGGTTGACAGGAGTATCACTCCACTAACAACGCCAACCCCCCCCCCCCCCTCCCCCCCACCTTAGAGTAACTTTTACTTGATGAATGTTCTCCAGTAAACATTTACATTTTGTCTTTGAAACTCCATTTATGAAATCAAATATACAGAACACACTTTTGTGGTATTTTCTTTTTCAGTTGGTAAGATTTGGCTTGTGTGCTGCCGAGTTTATAACCCCTTGTGTTTTTAACTTAGAAAATGTAAAGTTTTCTCTTGACGATTCCATGTTTTGGACTGTTTACTTCACAGAGATTTATATATATATATACATTCACATGAATCAAATTGTTTTATTAACTGAAAAAGATAAAGTTTTGACATTATTTCTAGGCAATAAACTTCGGTGTCATTTATTAACATTAGTTTCTACATTAGGCTATTTGTCTATTTAAAATCAAAGGTTGTATTGTACTATATTGTATTGTGTTTTGTTTGTATGTATGTATATATATATTAGACCAGTAGGTGTGTACAGATCAGAGTAAATTTGTTTAAAAGAAATTTAAGCATTGGACGGATGCCAAAAGATTCTTTGGACTGTCTAGATTTTTCCATGTGTCAATGACAAAGGGAGTACACTCAGAAAAGAGATTTTGCTTGAATGATTCGGGGGGTTGATAGGTGTTAAAAGTTCATAAAAAGAAGTTGACCTCCTGCTGATCTGGCACGCTTCACCCCAGACGGGATGTCTGCATTGCTGAGACGACTGACGAAGCAGGAGCCAAATATTGTTCAGGGTGATCTACTTTCTCCACACATGCACACACCTACACACATACACACAAACACACATGTATATGTGTGTAGGTGTGTGCATATATATATATATATATATATATATATATATATATATATATGTATATGTGTGAGTGTGTGTGTGTGTGTGAGTGTGTGTGTTGTGTATGCCATGTGTATATATACTGTACTTACTTGTGTTACTTGAATATGACACTTTTGGGTGGGTTGCTCCAATAAAGATTAAATATAAATTAAATCAAATTTTATCTAATAATTCTGTTGCAACAAACTGTAAATGTTGTTTAAAAATAAGCAGCAAGTAATAAGCTATTTTTTTTAACATTCATTTTGATCCTAATTTGAGCAATTTATTTGTTACGGATTTTATTCCTCTTTTTAACTTTAGTTAATAAAAATACAACTTTTCATTGTTTCAGTGATGAAATTTAAAAAAAAAAAATCTAAAAGCTTTTCAATGATTGTTCATGAATGTTCATGAACTAATGTTAACAAATGGAACCTAAAGTGTAACCAAAGTTGCTTTCTTTACATTGATATTTTATGTCATTCTCTTGTATGCATCCAAGCTAAAGTTGCCCCATATATTTGAAAGTGTTGTTAGTCAGTGCATAAGCTTCTGTTATTGGCTAATGAATTAGTTAATGTGTGTAGAAACCGTTTGTGCAAGTTTTAACACAGCAGAGAGTGATTTAATAGTCTGACCTCTATAATAAGTAACTGGGTTGGCTATGTGTGTTTTGGGTGCCGATATCAGGAGTATTTCAGACCTCTCTGTGCTCTAGTGATTATCAGTGCAGCATGGCTCCCAACCTATTACTGCCATATTGATACGGCGAAGCGGGCGTCCTCACAGACACAACGGACCAATCCCTCCCCTAAACTGGAGAGGGACATTAAACGTCGCCTGCATGGGCTCCGTTCATTTACCACCCCTCACTCTACACCTCCCCCCTCAATTGCTCAATCCATAACCCCCCAGCCCCCAAGTCCAAACCTCATTCCAGGTCTATCGATTGTGGCCGTCTGCTGCTCGGACCTGTCGCCGGCTCTGGCGATGTGAGTTGGCCCTGACCTGACTCCCGACAACTCGAGTTTCTGATTGATTCCACAGAGTGAGCGGCCAGAGCAAGTGTTTGCTTTGATCGCTGGATTGGTTCAAATATCAGCATTTATATAATCCCCCCACCAACAGTGATAGATTTGAGAGTGGTTAAGAGGGTGGTGATATTCTAGTGACTAACTATACACATTAGTGTTGGACCATAATAAAATACATGACTTATAAAGTTTCATCACCTCACGGTATCAAGGTCCAAAGCAACATCAAGCAGTTAGAGGTGTTTGAATTATTCAGAGATACCAATTTATGTAAATCCACTTTGTGGATGTTACAACATGGCTAAATATAATGTCCACCCTGGAGTTAGTTATAAGTCAGGTTAGTTTATGCAACAGCAATCTAAGGAAATTTCAAATTGATATTTTATCCAATAACATTCTGGTGATGTTTTCACCTCAATTTGGAGGATTATCTCAAAACTTCAGCAATCCTTTGATGTTATCGTGGAAGTTGCCTCAACTACAATATGATGGCCAATTTATATTATAAATATGCTAGTATAATTGTATTAGTCTGTTGTATAGGATGTTTTGTGCTTATCTAACCACTTTTAATAAAACACACACACAAAATAGAGCATCTTTATTTCAACTGTCCACTTTAAAAGTAATTTTACTTTTGTCAACAAGCATTCAGGGTTTTCAACTGTTTGCTTAATATCAGTGTAACACTGTTTGTAGCTCAGGAAGAAGGAGGCAGGAACTAGCGAACATTTAACTCTTTAATTATCAAAACAACAAATACTAAATAAAAGTACTGGCGGCAGTTGTGCACAAAACACAATGTAAATCCTCCTCGTCCTTCATTGTCGTGGCTCCTCCTTTTATGCCTCCGTTCCTCCGTGAGATACAAGGCCTGTGCGGCACATAGGTGGCGCTCATTGTGAATCACGCCACCGGTTCTCCTGACGCTCTCATGTCCCTTGGCCTCGCCCTGCTCGCCCCCAACTCATGATCATGGTGGCCGTGACACTTGGGGATAAGGACAGGCGAGCCAAGGGAAAAGGAGACGGAAGCATGAGGAGCGACAGAGCCGTGAGAGGGGAGAGAGGATTCTTGGTCTGGTTCCCGGACATGCTGGCTCTCAGTCCTCAGCCAACTGAGAGGCTCTTCCTCACGGTGCTATGTGATGGCACTTGACACTATCAGTGGATGGACAGACAAACAGACAGACACCACACCACACCTGGTCATCTCTCGTCCTTCACTGTCATCGCTCCTCCGTGAGATGCGAGGCCGGTGCGGCGCGCAGGTGGAGCTCTTTATCAATCGAGCCATCAGCTCTTGTGACACTCTCATGTCCCTCGTCCTCGGCTTTGTCCTGCTCACTACAATCAGTTTACATTTTACTGACTGTAAGTAACTTTGCAAATACAAGTCATCTACTAACCCTAACCCTGGACCTAATCGTAAATGGTCCTAATTGAGTCATATTGACAGGTTAGTAAGTCAGCTTTGATGTTCTTTGATCCTGAATGATAAGTGATTGAAAAATTGAATCAAGTGAAGAACAGGGCACATTTGGCTTGTATGGGGTTTAGTCTTTTGGAATAAATAGTTCTATAGGTTCCTATGATCTATTCATAACAGAAATGGAAATGACCCCCTCCAGCCAGTGTCACAATTTTTCAAGTGCTGCTTACACGGTTGCCCACATCATAATTCTGTTCAGCATAGGAGAGTTTACGGCAGTAAGCACATGTGAAAAAATTAAAGGGCTTACCTTGATGTTGAGAGGTGCATGTTTGAGGAAACTATTTCTACCATAAAGGGTACCTTGGGGTGAGGATAATGCAGAGGTAAAGTAATTCTTCAAATCACTGAAAGCTTGAGTGGTGTCAGTAGACCAATAGAGCTTGACGTTCCTCCCTTTACAGTGGAGCAGCTAGAGTGCTGAAGTTTCTGATAAAACAATTTCTATAAAAGTCAGCAAATCATAAGAAAATGTAAGGAAATTCTTCTTGTAGCTCCTTTAATGTGGTGGGATGAGGCTAGTTTAGAACCTCCCCTACCTTACTCTCATCCATAGCCACCCATAGCTCTTGAAATTATGACATAACCAATGAAGGATATGGAAGTTTGATGGAAGTTTCTCTGCTTTGGCATACAGTTGGTGGTCGATGAGATGCTTCAAAACTGCCCGATACATGTTTAACATGTCTCTGAATACATTGTCAGTGAAGAATTGCGACACATGGACTACTGGACAGCCTGAATGGCATAAATTGATATTCGTAGAGCAAACTGCTGGTAAAATAAAAAGGCTGTTTTCCATTCTTCCCCTTCTCAAATGCAAATGAGGTTTTAGGTGGAGGGTAGATCTGTCTTGTTGTAAAAATTAGCAGTTCTTAGTTAGCAGTTAGCAGTTCTCTCTAAAGGAGCTAGGATCAGGGGTAATGAATATCTCAATTTGACTGTTATATAATTTATAATCAGTACATGGATGAGTTAGACCAAGTTAGGGGTGCCATCAAATTTTTCTGTGAGGCATTGCAACTGGTACCTGTCTCGCTTGAGGAGCTAGGGAAGCAGATTCAGTTGCAGGCTGATGGAAACTCTACACAGATTTCCCCAAATGCCTCCGTTAACGTGGTGAGTCGACCTAGTTGTTGTTGGTGAGATGCCAGCAGGTTTCAGTTCACTGGAAAAATGCCTGAGGACTACTGGATGGAGGTTTTCTTTAATGAGGACTCAGGACTCAGGACTCAAGTGAGATCCATGTACGTTTTTTAAAAATGCAACAAGTTCAGAGTACAAACAGGCATGGGTCTAAATATCAGGGCACAAAACAGAATCAATATCAGAGGCAAAGCAGTAAACATGGTAGTAAACAGACAGAGGATCAGGGCAGGCAGGAAACAGCAATAGAAGTAGTCCAGACAAACACAAGTGTTAGGCAGGCAGCAAAGAGTTGTATTCGGTTAACCCAAGGCAGAGTAATAAAACAGACAGAACACCACAGGGAAGATAATGCTCAGAAATGTAGCAAGAGCAGTAATCAGATTTAAGAATGTGCTAGCTCTGGTAATTTTAATGAATTGTTCAGAAACTGAAGAAACTTTCAGGAATTACAGATTTCAATCCATCTGTCTCATTGAATTAACTCACCAACTATGCATTGGTGCATGTCTGGTACAAAGAGGTTTGGATCTAAGTCTACGTTCAGATTGCGGGCAATTTTTTTTGTGATTTTTTGGCTGATTTGTGACTCAAATCTACTTTTCTCATGAAAGTGTGAACAGCACTGACCAAATCTGATCTTTTTTATTACAATTAAGGCCACTTCCATATGTTGTCCTAAATCTGATACAGGCTGAAATTTTTGCATTATGACCGCAGACTGAATGGAAATCATGTGACTTTTACATTGCTCTAGAGCAACATTCGTCAAAATTCTGTGCTCACTTCAAAGATTTATATATATCCAATGTTGTCAAGACCATTGCAAAAGGTGTTCAGTGAAGGACAGCGATGTGTCAGAACTATATATAACTCTCGAAACATCTCGACAGAAATGCAAAATTGCTTGTATCGTAAATGTTTAAAAATCTATTTTTTCAAATTCTCATCTTTGTTTTTTATTTTGCCTGCACATTGTTTTTATTTTGCTGGCTTCCACAGCAGATCACGCTATAAACAAGCGCAATCAATGTTTACTTCCAGATGAAAGTGTGCTGCATAACGTCTTTTTATCATTCTTTTGCGCATATGGGTCAGTCTAGGACCATGATCTGCTCGCACTGGAATCTGATAACATTTAAAACAACAATGTGAACAGCTACAGAAAACAAATTGTGCTCAATTCTGATTTATTTGCTCAGATCCTAAGGCTTGCAGTGTGAAGGTAACATAATCAAGAACCAGAAGAACCAACCTTCTTGCTACGGAGTAATTGTGTATTTCCTCTATACTTTTTCCTCATATCTAAAATATATAGAATGAAATGTATTTCATATTTAAATGGAATTTAAAGATATAGTATGTTAGTTTGCTTGTGCTCAGGACCATGATGTAAGTTCACGTAACACATACAAGAGTTTGAGAGCTTGTTTGACCATGCAAGTTTTCAATGCTGTTTGCAAATGTTATTTGGAACTATATGGTGTATGGAAACACTGAATCATTGAACTATGTTGGAGACAACAGAACTTGAAGCCATAGTTGACTGAGGGTGCTTTTGGGAAATGCACCCCAGAGCAGTTACTAAATCAACACGTCTCTCTTCCTAAACTGTGTGTTCAGTATAGCTATCAGGCTGCTCTTACTTCCAGTGCACCAAAACAGAAAAAAAACACCCACTGGCCAATTTATTAGGTACTCACTTTTGCCTTCAGAGTTGCCTTAAGTCTTTGTAACATAGATTCAACAACTTGCTCGATACTTTCCTCAGAAATCACACAGTTCATCTGTACATCCATAATGTGAATCTCCTGTTCTTCCATATCCCAAAGGTGCTCTATTGGACGGCAAATGATATTTTTTGCAAATAACGACTTGAATTTGTTGAATTTCTTTTTTCTTACAGCATTACGATTTCTAGCATTCATTTTTCTACACATGGCCGTCTCCTCATATTGTCTCCCTGTACAGACAGTATTAGTGAGGATATCAGAGTTTATGTGCCAGCTGGCTGTGATCTGGCATGTCTTGTTATACCTGTAAGAGAATCTTCAATGTTTCACAGAAGGCATCGCGCTGAGTGACTTGGCAGATGTGGAGGGTATGTGCCGCAGTTATTAAAATCAGAAGCCTCATTAAACTTTGTAATTTACATTCCCTTCCTTTCTGTCTTTCAAGCAGGCATATCAAATCACGCTGGTCATGCGAATGGCCATTAATTGCTGGTAATGTAACAGCTGTGCGAGTGAAGAGTGGGCCCAAGATGCACCCAAATGATAGTAAAACTGTCACTGACATTTCATCATCACGTCTGCCATTTCGCCACGTCTTAAATTTCACCAACAAGCTGCAGGAGCTACCAAGGTGGACCTCTCTAATGACCCATATTTCTTTCTGTTCTGAATGTGCCTCTCTTATTTCCCTCACAAAGTCACAATATATTTTGCCACATAAACAACATACAATCAGATGGAGAAATCGTAGTGATCAGGTTTCCTGTAATGGACGTCCTACATTACCATCACAGGTGCCTGAACAAGTGTCAAATCTGGCCCCATTCTATGCACATCCACTGAAGAAATGGAAAATCCCAACCTAAACCAGAAAAAACTAATGGTCAGACTGTGTTCTCGCTACCTGCAACTACAAGTCAGGACAACAATAACAAAAAATCTAAATGTTCTCAGTAAAATATATCTTAATTGGAAGAACTTAAAATTATGCATTCAGTTGACAGACACCCCATTTCTATTTTTGACATGCTGCGGAGCTACACCAGCCTCTTTATTTTTAGTAACACTACAGTATCACTCTACAATTGTAACAGTCATGTCTTACTCCTCCTGTTTATCCCTCCTGTTTACTCGTTATCCCTGGCTATTTATTCCGTCATGTGCTCCAATGTCATTGTCTCTTGTTAATGTTATGTAGTCAATGTATGGATGCCTCCTGAGTGCACTCCCATGTGCCGTTTTCTGTTCCCGTTTTGAATAAAAGTGTTTTTGTTTGGATCCTGTGCTCCGCGTTTCCTCTCCGCATCACACGCCAGCTATATTGTGACAACAATAAGGTCTCAATTGTTAACATTAGTTCATGCATTAATTAACATTAACACAGGTCAAATGACTGCATTGGAACATAGAGGACCATAGTGAGCCTCCCAATGTCACAAGGGCCCAGGACAACATTCCCGGCTTTCCCCACCTTCTGTTTGCTGTCTGTGCAATGTGGCAGACATTTTCTTTTGTCCACTGCATGTTGAATGTGACATAATATGTCCAACAGGGCACATGAATTGGGATGTTGAATGCCAGATTAGCCCATCTGAGTTTCCCTCTTGTGTGGGCGAGACGTCTCTGGAGTTTATCCCTGTGACAATGGACTCCTTTGTTCATCTTCAAAGCAGAGGTTAAAGGGTGAAATACAGTACGAGTTTTACAGTGTGGCATTTCACTTGCAGTTCTTTCTCACTGACTTAGTCTTGTCTCATCAGCCACATCCTCAATCCCTCCAGTCATTAAACTGGAGACAGGCTTTTAATCAGCTTGATTTTTACCCCTTGATATTGCCCCTCGTCTTGGCTGTATGGCAGGATGTATGACAGGTGTGAGTGTGAGGAAAAGAGATAATGTTTCGACATTTAGTTGACAGAGAGTAAATAGACAGCTGTTTGTGTTCACAGTTGTGCTGGTGGCCACTACAGCTATAAGTACGCAAAGGTTTTCAGTCAGGCTGATAAAAACATTGTAAAGAGTGCACTGGTTGACGGACTAAGGCCATGCATACAAATAAACAAAGCCTTGTAAAATGCCCTCATACCTTATGTGACCTTTCACCTTGTGTGACCATTCTGCTTGACAAGAGTCAAACAGTCTGTGCAGTTAGATGATGTGGTGGGGTAAAAATGGTTAAAAAGTTAAACCTTTTTTTTCCTCAATGGTATGCGTATCCCAGCTTAATGTGCAGAAACACCATCAGAAGTTGATTTCCCATAGAACTGTACAGCAACATGTACTACTAAATGAGTTTGATCCATATGCTTGGTAATGTAAGGGGACCAGACCCATTTGAAAAAGTGTGCTTAATCGTGTTGAAAGTTCATACATCATGTACTTTGAAGTAAAGCCTTGATTTGACATATTAAAGCATCATAATTTTCTCTAGCTTTATAGTTATGAGTTATGATAATAAAATCGAAACTGACAATTCACATTTTTTTATGGGATAGTGCAACACTTATTATAAATGACTAATCCGTGCACTTCATTTTTTATTTATTTTTTAATGTTGAATCAAAATATCTTCCCCTCCCTCTTGCAGATCTCTCTGTGTTTACTTCCATGAGAACAGGGCAACCTGTCAATTGAATAGCACAACCATTCAATCAATTGCCAATGGAAAAAATCAAGTCCTGCCCTACATTTGATCTTGTTTGAGAATATGCCATAAAATACTAGCACAGACATTAAAATACACTCATTATGATATTTTCTAACCAAATAAAACACAGGTAAAATACTTATGATTGGAACTGTATTGTTTTATTTGATATTACATTTAAAGTTGATATATTTTATATGTACGGAATTGCAACTTTATCACTACAAATTAATAATTACAAATATATTTATATTCATGACACAAGTTTCAAGAAAAATAACTTATATATATTACTGATTTGGTCCAGAGTATACTTTAGTTTACTATAAATGCCTGTAAGTACATTTGGCACACACAATACAATATTTCAAAGACAATAGATATAAATATGAAATAACATGTACTTAAGTAGGTCACAAAATCCTGCTGAAAGATTTCCTGTCAATATACTTCTCTTTACATTACACTCGTTACATTACACCCATTACGGATATGATGAGCCAGACCTTAGAGAAACACATTAGTGAGAAATATCTAACATCTTTGTATATGAGATAATGAGATGATATTGACATCATTTTCTCACTAGTGGTGTTTCTAAGGCAAGTATCATTGTATTATTGCTGATACTTATGTGCTGTTCAAAACATGAACTACACAATTATATTTTTTGCTAGGAGAGAAGGAGGGGTGGGCTATTACTTTTCTATTTTCACCAGGCAAACAATAGAAATCATCAAAATATTTTAGACTTAACGTGTTATGGAATTTGATCTCATTCACTGCTGTGATTGTTGTAGAAGCTGTTGTTCGGCAATTTAAACAGGAAGTTACATTTTAGCAATACAAAATCAATAATGTTGTGTTTCAACATTTTTGCTTGTTCAATTTGATGAAAACAGGAGTTTTGTTATTTTTTTGGCTGTGTATTCCATTATGTATTCCACTGTTTTGAAAAATGTGTGACATGTCCAAAGCGTGATATTGCACAGACCTCTCTAGCTGATATTTGTCTCACAGCTGAATAGTATTTTGTTCAGTTACTGTCTTCTATTCTCTTGATAAACATGCTTTTCCGTGCTTGTCCTTTTCATTTAAATGCTGTTGTGAGCATTTGTAGAACCCGTTGTTTTTAAGCAGGATGCTATTCTTTTAACAGAGGGATTTTTTACTTTGAGGGTTTTATTTATTTTGCATTGTTTTGTTTTTAGATGTATACATTGGAATAATAAATATATATATTTTTAAAAAAGTAAAAAAATAAAAATAAAATAAGTAAAAAATAAATAAAATAAAAATATGTGTGTGTGTATGTACAGTATATGTAAATAGTAGATTAAATAGTAAGCAATCAGACACTTTTCCAATTAGCCCTGTCAGCGCAGGGAGCCAGGGAGGCGTCGGCAGTGCCGGAACAGGTTTCTTGGGGACGACCTTCGTGGCTGTGTTTGGGAGAGCGAGCGGATCTGGGACAACCTCTGTGGCCATGTCTGGGAGAGAAGGCAGATTTGGGATGGCATCTGTGGCCGTGTCTGGGAGAGTGGGCAGCTGAGGCTAGAGTGGCCTCTGAAGCGGACTCAGGAGCTGGAGTTGACACTGGAATGGACTCAGGGGTTGGAGCCAACAGTATATGCTCAGGGGCTGGTGTGGATCTGTGTGTGGCCCAGACACATAAATATTAGAGCCATTATGGGCAATGCTCTCTGGGTTGAGCTCTAGAATATCCCTCACTATAACAGACTCAGGAATGTCCCTCACTAGAACAGACTCAGGAATTTCCCTCACTAGAACAGACTCAGGAATTTCCCTCACTAGAACAGACTCAGGAATTTCCCTCACTAGAACAGACTCAGGAATGTCCCTCACTAGAACAGACTCAGGAATGTCCCTCACTAGAACAGACTCAGGAATTTCCCTCACTAGAACAGACTCAGGAATTTCCCTCACTAGAACAGACTCAGGAATGTCCCTCACTAGAACAGACTCAGGAATTTCCCTCACTAGAACAGACTCAGGAATGTCCCTCACTAGAACAGACTCAGGAATGTCCCTCACTAGAACAGACTCAGGAATTTCCCTCACTAGAACAGACTCAGGAATTTCCCTCACTAGAACAGACTCAGGAATGTCCCTCACTAGAACAGACTCAGGAATTTCCCTCACTAGAACAGACTCAGGAATGTCCCTCACTAGAACAGACTCAGGAATGTCCCTCACTAGAACAGACTCAGGAATTTCCCTCACTAGAACAGACTCAGGAATTTCCCTCACTAGAACAGACTCAGGAATGTCCCTCACTAGAACAGACTCAGGAATTTCCCTCACTAGAACAGACTCAGGAATGTCCCTCACTAGAACAGACTCAGGAATGTCCCTCACTAGAACAGACTCAGGAATTTCCCTCACTAGAACAGACTCAAGAATGTCCCTCACTAGAACAGACTCAGGAATGTCCCTCACTAGAACAGACTCAGGAATTTCCCTTATTAGAACAGACTTGGGAATTTCCCTCACTGGAACAGACTCGTGAATTTTACATACTGGATCAGGCTCTATAATTTCTCACTGTAATGGACTCGGAAATTTCACTCACTGGAACCATTGTAACCATTTGCACTGGCAATGCTTGGCAGTGCAATGCAATTGTCTCCAAATCGTTGGACTTGGAGACACTGTGACCATTCATATTGGTGCTACAGTGCTGCAAAATCCATCTGAAAAAGTTTTGCATTCTGTCACGGTCGGTGGCTGTAATGAAACAAAGGAGATTTTATAATTTTATACAAGTTTCAAAACATTCAACTGGAGAATAACACAAAGGTAACACAAACACACTGACGTAAAAACATGCAAGACCAGGAACAGAAATAATCTGAGGGCTTAAATAGATAGGGCAAACAAAGGGTCTGATGAGCTCATTAAGAAACACCAGAACAGAATACTGTAGTTAGTCTGAAACTGGAGGATAACTAAACTAATTAACAAAATAGAAGAGTAAGATTGAAACTGACATAAACACAACAGAAAAGTCAAAATGTGACACCACAAGTCTATCTAGCATTTTAGAAAATATTAAGATTCTAAGATTCATCAAGATTCCAAAGTCCTTCGAAGAGCAACTGATATAAGCTGTTATCCACATTTTATAACTCTATACACTCTCCGAAAAATGGGTACAAAATATGTCACAGGGGTGGTGTCCTTTCAATAGTGCTCTTTTGTAAGGGTACTGGGAGACTGACTTGGTTGCTGCTGGAAGTGGTGTTAGGAGGCCAGCACCCTCTGGTCTATGTGGGTCCTAATGCTCCAGTATAGTGATGGGGACACTGTACTGAAACAAGTACCGTCTTTCGGATGAGACGTTAAACCGAGGTCCTGACTCTCTGTGGTCATTAAAAATCCCAGGATGTCCTTCACAAGAGTAGGGGTGTAACCCCGGCATCCTGGCCATATTTGTCCATCATGGCTTCCTAACCATCCCCATTCTCTGATTGGTTTCATCACTCTGTCTCCTCTCCACCAATAAGCTGGTGTGTGGTGAGCGTTCTGGCGCAATATGGCTGCCGTCGCATCATCCAGGTGGATGCTGCACCCTAGTGGCGGTTGAGGAGATTCCCCCGTCCATGTAAAGCGCTTTGAGAGACTTTGATAAAGCGCTATATAAATGTAATGAATTATTATTATTATTACTGACACAGTGACAGATTTTGTGCCTATTTGTACTTTTACTGTGGTATGTCAACAATAGACTGATTGATATTTCAGAAATATGATTAATAGTGGAAAGCTGTGTACGTTTGTGTCCGAGTGTGTTTAAGTGTGTGACTGTTCCTGATAAGCTCATGGGATAAAATGTCCCCAATAGTTTTGTCCTTGTGCTGGCAGGTTTTTGGTCCAAGTGATGATTTTTGAAAATGTAAAATCCAGAAAGTTTTCTGTGATGGGTAAGGTACGGTTAGAAACAAGGGATAGAATATACAATTTGTGCAATGTAAAAATCTTTATGTCTATGGAAAGTCCCGATAAAACATGGACCCCAACATGTCAGGAGCAACAAGCATGTGCTTGGGGGCATGAGTGTGACCAACTGTCTGTGATGAATGTGAATGTGGTGCTAAAGGCAGGTGCTTTCACTGCAGGGGCCACATAACCAGAACATGTTAGACATCATTACAGACACACTGTCTCAGTATCAGGTTCCTGTCACAGGAAGAAGGCGACCCGTGTGCCGTGATGAGAGAGAGATCGGATGGGACCACACAAATGAGACTCCGGCCCTTATCCAGGTACATCCAGTGCCGATGTCATTGGTGGAGGGGCGAACAAGCTGAGAAGCTGGCGGGGATTTGGGCTGACCGGCTATGTTTACTGAGGGGTTGGGAAGGGTGTGAGTTGGTTGAGGACTGACACCTCTGACCCCCTGCATCGCTACGTCTTTATTTCATGGCTGACAGAGTGAATGCCAGAGCCATGGATGGAATTCTGTCTCGGTCTCTGATTTATGACTCTCAGCTGCTCTGCACTAATTCAGCTGCCAGCTGCACTTCAGATGGGCATTAAAGACAGAAAGAGAGATGAAAATGAGAAATGAGGGAGAAGAGAGGAGAAAAACTGAAATGGATAGTGAGCACAGTGGGAGGGGAAAAGGAGATCCAGAGAGCAATGAAAACAAGAGAGGAAAGTAACACTGACAACACGCATGAACTGAATGCAAGCAGCAGCAAGCAAAATGCAATGACTGTATTACTAATGTGTGCAGGCTGCTGTTTAATCCTGTGAAGACTGACATGAAATAATAGTCTATTTTTAAATAGTGTATTAACATGATATTAAAAGAAAAAGAAAAAGTTTGTGGTTGAGTGCCAAATTTCAGGCTTTTATGGCTCATTTAGTATGATAAAGTAAGAATATGGAGCTCACATTCGCAGAAGAAAAGTAAATACATTTTATGAGCAAATAAATTTGGTGCAACTGCTGATATTTATAAGGACAGAAAGAGATGAAATTCTGATGCTTGTAATGTAAATCAAAGTGATATTTTTGACAGTATAACAGACTGCTTCATATAAATATCAGTCATTACTCTGTATCTCTCAATAATTTGTCTTTGTAAGATAATTTTTAAATGCTTTGTATTTTTTTCAAAGCTCTGCAGTTTTTATTGAGGTTTGTGCAATGCAACACGACTGAGAGATGAACAAATCAATGCCTTGATGGATCATATCTGACCATGATTCTTCTAAAAAAAAAAGATGTATGGATAATAATGAAAAAAATTAAAATCTTTAAATATTACTGATAATATAAAATATATTCTTCAATCTATTTTATTCAATTTATACTTTATCAGTTTTGATTATGTTGATAAGGCAGATCGTGGAACAAAGGAACGTCTCCATATATATTTCAGTGCACTTCAATGTTATATATTCATGTGCCTCGTAATCTTGAATCAGAATAACATTCCCTCTATAACTTCTATGATGAAAAGGGTGGGACAATCTGTCAATCATATGAGATCCACCAATAGCAAACCACAACTGTACAATCAATTTCCTTCGGACAAACCTTCTTCCAGAAGCTGTTTCACTCCAATATATGGCACAACAGGGAAGAAAAAACATACATTTTATGGTATTATGCTATTTTGCAGCATGATCAGAACTACAGAAAAACATCAGTCAAGATGAAGGCAGATTAAATATGTGGAGGGAAACAGGCACAAACTGTTAAGAAAGTCATCTGAATTCAGTGCCAACGCTCACCATTGATCTAAGCTGGAGACAGAAATCAAAATGTTTGGCTTATTTTAGCCAATTAGCTGCGAGAGAGCCGATTGTGTGAGCACTATTGAGCGGCGCGCTGCTGAAAGCACTTATTGTCAGCATGCTCAGTTTGAGATCAATGCAGCGCTGTGATAGGATTAGCCGTGTTATCGATGCAGTGCTCTAATATATTAACAGGCTAATTAACAGTCTCTCTGAGGCAGAGGGCTGTGATGTCATGTGGCACCTCAAAGAGAAAACATACATTGAACCAACAATGAGCCCCCCCCCCCCCCCCCCCCCCCCCCCCCCTAAAAAAAACAGGAACATACCTTAGTTTTTTTTTCTTCAGTTTTGGCACCAAAATAGAGAAAATTAGCAAAATGCAGATTAATTCAATTTAAGTACTAATTCATATAAACAAATTAATTCACAATATGAGGCATGGTAAATGTTTTTAGGTAAAAATCATCACATATGTACTGTATAGGCTATTTTCAAATGCTTTCAAATTACATGCTGAAGATTTGATTCTTATATTGGTTCAGAAAATCACTGCGAATTCTTATTATTCTGTCTATGAAGGTTAAATAATGATATAAAAAAGAGATATTGACCCCAAACAATATTACTGAAAAAAGACTGAGTATCGTTTGTGCTTGTGTGATTTTTGAAGGCTGTACGCTATGAATTATTAAACCTTCATGTCAGCATGGTTTAATCAACAAGCATTTCATTTGTTAAATCATTATCACTTCAAGTATGATTATCATAAGCCTGAGAATCATTCGTAGTTAAACAACAACGTGCATAAAAAGAAACACATCGAAAACACTCAGTTCATCATTCTAGCGGTTTTGTCGGATGAGACACACCACCGTCGAGACGAGAATCAAAGCATTGTCAAACACTGTCACGTTTAGGAGATCTGCGCTCCTGTTAACTGTTTAAAGGGACTTTACTCCTGTGAAGAGCTTTGTCTTTTGTCTGTGGGTGGAGACTGGCTAAGCGGGGCTGCTTTGTATTTTCTCTGGGCTTTGTGCCTTTGGCTGCCATATGGGGGAGAGAAAACAGCCATATAAGTACTTAAGCAAAGTTTATATTTGCACAGGAATTTTCAGGGCTTTACTTCACTTCAGTGAAAAAACAATAACCAGGCAGACGGGATGCTACCATTATAAGCACTTATGCAAAGTTCATATTAGCAATGGAAATTTTAACCTTGGCATGAATGTCCAAGAAGCTGTCTAATGCAGGGAGGTTTCGAAATCAGAAGCGCCAATCCCACCCCTCTCCCCATCTCGGCAGAAAAAAATCCTGCGCCTTGACATTTATGTGCTGTGAAATAAGGGGAAAACTGAGCCATAAACATGTTACTTTCTGCCATTCTGTAGTTTTAGTCCCTGCCATCTATAAAACAACTCTGCAGTATTTTTCTAAGACTGTTAAGTGTTTTTTAGGCAAGTGCTTTTGATCTGCTCAAGTTACTCTCATTTAATGGTAAACTAGTATGTTTCCAGCTTAGAACATTAACTGATAATTAATTCTGTTGTTTGCATTTCAAGAAAAAAGGCTTCACAAGCAAAGAGTCAGAGGATGGCTTGCAGCACGTACAACGAGACGTAGGAGTAGCCAAACAAACAGTCTTTATTTAGAATACATTACACTTCGCAGAAGAGATATAGGATAAATAGACAACACAATCCATAAACCAAAACTGACAAAGTAATACTGGCGTATAATCTCACACCCTCACACCACATGGACACTTCGGTTGTTTTCATTCTGTCACATGTCTCTTTGTCTTAGTTAGTCACAATTGACACTAATATGATTGGGAATATGTTTCAGCTGTGATCACCTTTCAGTATATATGTCATTCTGTTTCAGTTCGGTCGTTTGCGTTAGCATCTTTTTGTTTGTATTCCCCGTTGGATTTGAGATTAAACTCATCGTCCCTGTCATCATCAGTCTATCTGTCTTCTGCTAACATGTATGACATACACATGCATATAATACTATAGAAACCAACAAGGACATAATTAGCAACCAAGTAAACTGAAAGTAAATGGAGCAAGGAAACAGGAACTAAAGGAAATGAAACGGAATATCAAAATGACACATTTATTTTATGCTTCCATCTCTTCAAATTCAAAAATTAATTAAAAATTGAAATCATATTCCAGCCCATTTTCATCCTACAGTCTTTTTGCTTAAAATTCACCATCATGATTAATATCATTGGACTGGCATTTGCCTACTGTTCATGGGCAAAAGTGATTTTTTTTATTTTAATGATCCTACAAGTTCAAGTAAACCTTCAAAATATGAGGAACTTTTTTTATATATATTATATAGAAGATCAAAACATTAAACTTAGTTAATATATTTATCTAGCAAAATATTTTTTCCATTACAAAAGTATTTCATTAAAACATCATCTAGTGATCTAATAATGATGAAGACATGTCAAGGTTTATCACACTTAAATAAATAATAATGCTTACTGGTCCAAACGGATCTTGTGTTTTGGTTTAATTAATTTATAAATGGATCTGTCTATTATATGAAGACAGATATTCAGAGACCTCGTCCATCATACTGAAAGAATGAATAGATGTGTGGATTAGATCTGGCACATTCACACATTAATGAAACATACTCTCCGTGTTACTGTTTGTAAACCAATTTAGCATTGGGAAAGTGCATGGTAAGCCAGACCAGTGTCTGTATCTATTGAACTATATAAGTAAAACCTTCAAGTAAAAGTAAACTTAGCTTTCAAGGAAAATTAAATAATTGAATACTTCAATAATTTCACTAATTGAAATGGAAGAGAGTATCTACGACAAGGAGAAAGCAACAGAACAACTCAGGCTTAGTTCTTTCAGTAATTGCTTAAATACAAAAACTAAAATTAAACAAGTGCTAGAGCATTTTGCAGTATATGATATGTAATGATTATTGTCAAGTTGATCTTGATAAGTGTCAGTTCTTCCCAATTTCACACAGATGTCATTAGAAGAACATTATAAACACGTTCAACTAGTGTTTCGACAGTGTGCTATTTTTCTATTTACTTGCTTTTAGATTTAGTTTTCTAATTTTTGTGTGCTTTAGCCTTAGACCTTAAGGTCATGGGTTTGATTCCCAGGGAAAGCAAGAACTGACTAGAATGTCAACGTGCTCTTTGAATGCAATGTAAGTCGCTTTGGGTAAAAGCGTCTGCCAAATGCAGAAATGTAAATATGAAATGTAAATGCTTTAAGTGTCTGAGCCTCTGTATATTAACAGTGCCTTCAGATATAGATAGATAGATAGATAGATAGATAGATAGATAGATAGATAGATAGATAGATAGATAGATAGATAGATAGATAGATAGATAGATAGATAGATAGATAGATAGATAGATAGATAGATAGATAGATAGATAGATAGATAGATAGATAGATAGATAGATAGACGGAAAGAAGTTGGGAATTTAGTTGGATTTGCCAAAATCCAAGCCACAGCAATCTGTGTACCCTCAAATGACAACATCATCAAACAGAATTCTGGGATGTCTGCCAAAGCCTGGTCAGTGTTTGCTTAAAACATTTAAAGTGAATCCTCTGGATTCCCAGACAGACATTGCAATAACATGTTTCTTCCAACTTTGAAGATGATAATCATGATTATTTTTCAATGCTCCTTAATGAATGTATGCAGCAAAGTCTCAAGTGTGACAGACAACTCTAAAAATGACACGTATTTTCTAATTTCTCACAATATAGTTTTGATTTTATTATTATTATTGAATCGTGATTTATTATCATTAATTACATATTTGTATGTGCTAAAAAAAGGCTAGCAACCCCAACAATATCGAAAAAGAACACAGTAAAAAAATCTGAAGTTTATTTTGTATAATAAAATGTAAATACAAATTCCACAACAAATCAAATTGTTTAAAATTGGGATAGTAAAAATAGCTCTGCAATGTAAATTCCAGATAAGGGTTTTTGCAATAGAATATTGTTTTTTTTTGCTCCCAGAGAACCTTTCAGTGAACCCTTCTTAAAGGAACCGTTTTTTATTAGTATTAACAATATTTAAAATATATTCATCAGTCCACAAAAAAAATAAATATGTTTTCCACTGTAAAGAACATTTTGTGGAATGGGAAGATTCCATGGAATTTAACACTTCTTTGTAGAACCATGGATGCCAACAAAGAACCTTTATTATGTAATTATAGCATGCATGTGGGTTGTGAGGAACAGTCGCCTTTTTACAACAGTGTGCAAATTCTCACAGACGTGCTCCTTTCACACCACAATCCTCTTTGGTTCACTATTATGTTCTCCGACATTAATGAGAGAAAAAAGAGCACATTATGTGCATTGATGCTCTTCAGATGCGTGCTTGTTTTCTGTGTTTTGAACCATCTGTCTGGCATCACACACACAGAGCCATGGCCATGGTCGCCCTCGCTGCCAAGACTATCTATTCATGAGACTTAACCAGGCGTATGATGGGCTCAGAATACCAAGTGCAGGAGCTCCGGTCTCCTTCCCCGATCAAGAGGGACACGAGAGCTGCATCGCTCTGCCGTGCCACACGAGGGACACTAGACGTGTTGCCAGGGCGACTCGGTGGGAGGTCAGAGGGCCCGCGTGAGAGGTGAGAGAGACACAAAGGGATGAGCGAGAGTCCATCTGGACGAGTGACCTGACATAATTAGATATTAATCCTGCTCTGAGGTGCTGCAGGAGTGTGTAAGTGTGAGTGTGATAGGGGGCATGAGAGTGTGTGTGTGTGGTGAGAGGGGGGAGTTAAGATGAGGAAGAGAGAAAAAAGAGAGTGTTGTTCTTAAACACTAAGCTGATTAGCCAGGCATGTGTTTGCTGTCGAGTTGAGCTGCAGTGGACCGGGCCCATCCATTGGACGTGCTGGAGGGTCTTTGGGGAGGGGGACAGTGTTTCTGGTCTCATCTGTCTACTTGTTTTGTATTGACATTTGTTAAGGAGGAGAACCATGGACGGAGAAAAGAAAGAGGATGGTGGAGAATTGAGACGGGGTTCGGAAATGTCAGCGTTGACAGATGGGGACGTTTGATGGAGCTGGGCCGAGCGCCACAGTATTGTAAATCAATCGCTCTCTTTTCTTCAGAATGTCTTCAGATGGCTCTGCAAGCTTTCACTCAAGTGTGGCATGATTCAGTCATCTTTACATCCATCCACCTGTTAAGTGATGAAGGCTCGTGTTTATTTATCTCATCAAACTGACTGTGAAGAATAGAGATTGGCTCTAAACATCCCATAGTCGAGTTAATTGATGGTCTAACAATTTGGGTCACTTGAGATGAACTAGCTTGAGAAATGTCATCCAATTTGTTGACCTCAAGGCCATGTTTAGTTAAAGCATCTGGAAGACACGAACTGTGACTGCCATCACTGATGGGCTGACTGCCAGTCAGAAAAGCCTTTTAGATAAAAGATGCTGTATTAGTGAGATTTTCCACACTTGTTTATGTTGAACTTGAACAATGATTCAGGAAAGCTACAAACTAAACCCAAAGCTGAAAACTCTTTAGACTTAACAAGTCAGTTAGCTGTCATGTCAACCTTGATGGAAACCTGTATACAATAATTTATTCAACATCGCTTGGAGTGCTCAGCTTTAGTTTGCCCACTAGGTGTATGGTTTTCTATTAAAAATGCTTTTAAACAATACTGTGAAAAGTGTTGTTTTGAAATAATTAAAATGTCATGTCATCTTTATTTATATAATGCTTTTAACAATAGAGATTGTTTCAAAGCAGCTGTAAAGAGATGAAGGGAAAATAATGCAAGAAAGTTTGTTTTGGCTTCACAGGCGCTCTAGAAGAGCAGGCCAATCAATAATATTGATGAATATTAAGTGTTAAATGTCCCCGTAAATGTTTTGACTGACATGTATGATCAATTGAATGCATCTTCTCTGAACAAAAATGTATATTTCTTTAAAAAAAATCTTACTGACCCCCAGAATATAACTGTCACGGTTCTGTCAGGCTCAGTTCCGGTTCCAGGGTTTCCAGTGACTGAACCGTGGCACTGCTCTCTCTCCTGTGTGTGTGTGTCTCGTTAGCGTCTGCCCCGCCTCCTTGTTCCCTATAATCATTCCCAGCTGTCTCTCATCACCTCCCTCATGTGTTCCCTATTTAACCCCAGTGTGTTTGCTGTCCTGTGTCGTGTCGTTGTCTTTTGATACCCCTCGTGAGATGTGTTCCTGGTCCTGCCTGTTTCTCTTGAGTACCCGTGATTATGTCTGGTTTTCAGTTTGTTCTAGTTTAGTTATGTTTTCCCCCTCGTGGGCATTTCTTTGTAAGTTCTGATTTATGTTTCTTTGTTATAATAAATCCTTATGCTACCCCGCAATTGAGTCCTCCCGTATCAATACCGTGACAGAACGACACGACCCTTTTGGACTCAGTGGGGAAGGATTTGTTTGTGAACATGAACGGCACCTTCACATCCAGACCGTCCGCTTTGGTTCAGATGATTCAGAGAATCAACGCGGAATACTTCCGTCAGCTGGGCACTGACGTGAGTGACTTAGCTTGCAAATTCCTGGTCAAGATGGAGGATCTGGATTATACTGAGGCTGAGCTGAAGGAAGCTTTTAACCTTTGCCTCGACCGGCCCCTAATCTATTGGGACTTTGACAAGCTGGAGAACCTTAGCTTCTGGGAATTCGTGGGTCACATCCGGCTAAGGGAACAGAGATCGATCCCTAAACCGATTGTTCCAGCTACAATCAAGGGGAATTCCGGAGCCATGGTGTCCCAGAGACGAAGGCGGGGAAGGAGAAGGACTGCCGGCCCAGAGGCCGCTGTTCCAGCGCCCTATCTGCATGACCCGTCGGCCGACCCAAAGCCCTGTCTGCCTGACCCGCCGACCGACCCAGAGCCCTGCCTGCCTGACCCGCCGGTCGTCCCAGAGCCGGTAGCCAGTCAAGGGGTCGTCGTCCCAGAGCCTGCAGCCAGCCAAGGGGTCGTCGTCCCAGAGCCTGCAGCCAGCCAAGGGGCCGTCGTCCCAGAGCCTGCAGCCAGCCAAGGGGCCATCGTCCCAGAGCCCGCAGCCAGTCAAGGGGTCGTCGTCCCAGAACCTGCAGTCATCCAGGGGGTCGTCGTCCCAGAGCCGGTAGACAGTCAGAGGGTCGCCGTTCCGGAGGCCGCTCGAAGCCTTCATAGACGGAGGAGGAGGAGAAGGACGTCCTCCGGTCCGCCAGTCCCGAAAGCCACCCCGAGGCGCTTTGTCATGCCGGCTCCCCGTGCGCGTCTCGCCCTGCCGGCACCCCGTGCGCGTCCCGCCCTGCCGGCGCCACCGAGACTACTGGCCTTGCCGGCGCCCCCGAGACTTCCCGCCCTGCCGGCGCCCCCGAGACTTCCCGCCCTGCCGGCGCCCCCGAGACTTCGCGCCTTGCCGGCGCCCCCGAGACTTCTCGCCTTGCCGGCGCCCCCGACACTTCTCGCCCTGCCGGCGCCCCTGAGACTTCTTGCCTTGCCGGCACCACCAAGACTTCTCGCCCTGCCGGCGCCTCGTGCGTGCCGCGTCCTGCCGGTGCCCCGTGCACGCCTCGTCGTGCCGGCGCCACGGACTGAATTCTGCCCACCTGACCCACGGGCCGAACCTGAACTCTACCTGCCTGACCCGCGGGCCGAACCTGAACTCGGTCTGCCTGACCCGCGGGCCGAACCTGAACTCGGTCTGCCTGACCCGCGGGCCGAACCTGAACTCGGTCTGCCTGACCCGCGGGCCGATCCTGAACTTTGCCTGCCTGACCCGCGGGCCGACCCTGAACTTTGCCTGCCTGACCCGCGGGCCGATCCTGAACTTTGCCTGCCTGACCCGCGGGCCGACCCTGAACTTTGCCTGCCTGACCCGCGGGCCGACCCTGAACTCTGCTCGCCTGACCCGCGGGCCGAACCTGAACTTTGCCTGCCTGACCCGCGGGCCGGCCCTGAACTCTGCCCGCTTGACCCGCGGGCCGACCCTGAACTCTGCCCGCCCGACCCGCGGGCCGAACCTGACACTCCGGCCTAGCCGGACCCGCCCAATCCACCGACTCTGCCGGAGCCCACCTGGCTTAATCCGCCAGTTCCGCCCGATCTGCCGGCTTTGGCGGAGCCCACCTGGCTCAATCCGCCGGCTCCGCCCGATCTGTCGGCTTTGGCGGAGCCCACCTGGCTCAATCCGCCAGTTCCGCCCGATCTGCCGGCCCTGCTTGAGCCACCCTGGCTCATTCCCCCTGTTCCTCCCTCCCTGGACATTATGTACTGTTGGGTATTTCTTTTTCTGGTTATGTGGACTGTTTTTTTTTCTGGGTTTTGTGGTTTGAACTTTTTGGTATTTGTTTTTTTTTTTTCTTGGTTGTCCTGTTTTGATTTTCATTGATATTGTCTGTTTGCCCTCCCTTCCACTCGTTCCTGAATTCCCATAGAGAATTTGTTTTTGTTTTTTTTTACTTAGCTCCCTGTCCTGTTGTTCATGCGGTGTGGTATGGGGTTTTGTTTTATGTAGGAACGCCATGGGGCGTTCCTTTGAGGGGGGGTAGTGTCACGGTTCTGTCAGGCTCAGTTCCGGTTCCAGGGTTTCCAGTGACTGAACCGTGGCACTGCTCTCTCTCCTGTGTGTGTGTGTCTCGTTAGCGTCTGCCCCGCCTCCTTGTTCCCTATAATCATTCCCAGCTGTCTCTCATCACCTCCCTCATGTGTTCCCTATTTAACCCCAGTGTGTTTGCTGTCCTGTGTCGTGTCGTTGTCTTTTGATACCCCTCGTGAGATGTGTTCCTGGTCCTGCCTGTTTCTCTTGAGTACCCGTGATTATGTCTGGTTTTCAGTTTGTTCTAGTTTAGTTATGTTTTCCCCCTCGTGGGCATTTCTTTGTAAGTTCTGATTTATGTTTCTTTGTTATAATAAATCCTTATGCTACTGTAAAATGCCTGCTGCTCGGTCCAACGACGGTTTCCGAAGAGCGGGTGAAGGATCACTGCGCGTTCGGTCTTCTCAGTCTCGGCGAATATGCACTCGCTTATAATCTGACTCCATGTTTAAATATGACCGCGACTTGATTTTAGAAAGCCAATTGGTCGTCGGTCATTAGTATAATAATTTGGTAAATATACATTGGATTATTCTATCGAACTTGATACTCTTATCACACTCGTTCATTCGGGTCTCAGTGTCGCTCAGAGTCTCACGCCGGCTAATCCGCGCGGATCTCACGGTCACAAATGGTCAGTCTTGGTCACTAGACAGAGGTAATTGACTAATACTGTTTAGAGGGCCGCTTTCCTAAAAGTACTTTATTTAGTCCCCATAGATCCGTATACCCGTAGTTACAATAACACTATTTCTAGTCAGAGGTCACGACCACTACTATAGATATAAGCCGACCAATATCACTTTCTCTATAGTAGCTTTGGTTTAGTCATGTCGTGGTTTCCCACGTACACTTATCTAGAATTATATTACGGTAACCAGAGGGAAGGCCCACCCTGTTTAGGTCGGTCGATCAACGTTTCGTTGCCCTAAAAGGAAATTCCATTTATTGGCCTTTACGGTCTAAGTACACTTAACTAATGCCGAAGTATTAGCCGGATCTCTAAAGCCTCAGTCGGTGGTCTCCTAATTTCCAACTCGAACTGGACTTTAGTCCGTTACTAACCTGATGCGTGTTTGCGGTAACAAGAATACACACGATCTACTAGAGTGAATAATTTAGAAGTAAGACAGAGTAAATCAAACGTAACAATTTATTAACATTCAGGTAAATGTATTGTGCCAATTACATAGTCGAATTAAAAGATAATCAATACCAACATCGAATGCTCAGAAACAGAGTAAAGATGCATACCTGAACTTTGGAAAATACGTAATGCTAAGTGTCCGAAGGCACTCAACATTACGGGCTAATCTTGGTTCTAATTTGCCTTGATGAACTCATAATGCGGAGTGTCTGTTTGGGACACTCAGCATCGTGAATGAATCTGGCCACCACAAGAGAGAGAAGCCATGAGCATTCTGATACATTTCCTTAAATACCCAGGCCAGGACAGGAACTTCTTTGAAGTGTTAAACATAACAATGGACCTTTTGGTTAATTAGCATTGAAGACCTTGGGAGGGGCAAGCCCATCCCAAATAAGCCAAACATTTATAACTCTTTAACATTTAACACCCGTGGTTTGCTTCTTATGGGAGTAAGACCTTTGTACCAGTCACACTTAGACATTTCAATTGATACCAAACATGTATAGCTTTGTATGATAATTCTTCACATTAAACCATGTATTCTGTTGAGTGAGTTTCAGGCCCTTTGGAGAGAAGAAGTGGGGGGAAACATATTGAAATGCAAGAGTGAGATTGGGCTGTTGTGCCCAGCAGGTTGTGTCTCGAGAGGGATGCGGATTAAGACGATATGTCACAGCATGATGCGTCTCGTGAACAGTTTCGTGTGAATAGTCTCGGCCAATCTGGTCCACCTTACACTACCCCGCAATTGAGTCCTCCCGTATCAATACCGTGACAATAACATACACATTGGCAATAGAACAAGTTTAATTCTCATTTCTGAAGTAGCGCTTTTCACAGTACTTATCGTTTCAAAGCAGCTTTACATAAAATGCATGTGTCTACATTACAATTTACAGTGATGTGGATTTCCTGTAGCTCAAACAGTAGAGTGATGTAATTGCAAAACTGATTAGAATGTCAATGTCAATTTTGAATGCAATGCAAGTTGCTTTGGATAAAAGTGTCTGCCAAACACATGAGTGTAAAGTTGCTTATGTATTTCAGAAATGTACGTACACAAATCAAGTAGTTAGCTATGATTATGAATTATTTGTAGGCAATGAGCTAACAGAAGTAATGAATACATGTTAACGAATGTTTAGGATTTATGGACAAACTGGAGTCATCTCTTCACTGGTGTTGGCTTGGGTCATCTCTTCACAGGTGTTGGGTCATCTCTTCACTGGTGTTGGGTTGGGTCATCTCTTCACTGGTGTTGGGTTGTGTCATCTCTTCACTGGTGTTGGGTTGGGTCATCTCTTCACAGGTGTTGGGTCGTCTCTTCACTGGTGTTGGGTCATCTCTTCACTGGTGTTGGGTTGGGTCATCTCTTCACAGGTGTTGGGTTAGGTCATCTCTTCACAGGTGTTGGGTCATCTCTTCACTGGTGTTGGGTTTGGTCATCTCTTCACAGGTGTTGGGTCATCTCTTCACTGGTGTTGGGTTTGGTCATATCTTCACAGGGGTTGGGTCATCTCTTCACTGGTGTTGGGATGGGTCATCTTTTCACAGGTGTTGGGTCATCTCTTCACTGGTGTTGGGTCATCTCTTCACTGGTGTTGGGTTGGGTCATCTCTTCACAGATGTTGGGTTAGGTCATCTCTTCACAGGTGTTGGGTCATCTCTTCACTGGTGTTGGGTTTGGTCATCTCTTCACAGGTGTTGGGTCATCTCTTCACTGGTGTTGGGTTTGGTCATATCTTCACAGGTGTTGGGTCATCTCTTCACTGGTGTTGGGTTGGGTCATCTCTTCACTGGTGTTGGGTCATCTATTCACTGGTGTTGGGTTAGGTCATCTCTTCACAGGTGTTGGGTCATCTCTTCACTGGTGTTGGGTTTGGTCATCTCTTCACAGGTGTTGGGTCATCTCTTCACTGGTGTTGGGTCGGGTCATCTCTTCACAGGTGTTGGGTCATCTCTTCACTGGTGTTGGGTTGGGTCATCTCTTCACTGGTGTTGGGTTTGGTCATCTCTTCACAGGTGTTTGGTCGTCTCTTCACTGGTGTTGGGTTTGGTCATATCTTCACAGGGGTTGGGTCATCTCTTCACTGGTGTTGGGTTGGGTCATCTCTTCACTGGTGTTGGGTCATCTCTTCACTGGTGTTGGGTTAGGTCATCTCTTCACAGGTGTTGGGTCATCTCTTCACTGGTGTTGTGTTTGGTCATCTCTTCACAGGTGTTGGGTCGTCTCTTCACTGGTGTTGGGTTTGGTCATATCTTCACAGGTGTTGGGTCATCTCTTCACTGGTGTTGGGTTGGGTCGTCTTTTCACAGGTGTTGGGTCATCTCTTCACTGGTGTTGGGTTAGGTCGTCTTTTCAAAGGTGTTGGGTCATCTCTTCACAGAAGTTTGGGCATCCCAAGACAAAACAGAGAAGCAACTGTAAAAAGAATCAGCATAGCTTCTCTCTTCATAACATTTCAAGCAAAGGTAATCATTTGCATGTGATATAACTGGAGTATAAGGTTATGTATTTTGTGAATCTTTGACTAATCAGATTTCTCTTTACCCTATTTCAAACTGCGATAGTGTTTCTGAGCTCCGAACATCATCAGAAAGACTATTCCAGAGTTTAAGAGTCAAATGCAAAAATAATCTCCCTACTTTTAGTGGATTTATATATCCTAGGTACCACCAAAAGTCCACAGTTTTGTGACCTTAAATGGATTGCGCTGCAATAGACTGTAACGCTGACCTTGTGATGGATTGTAGTGCAATAGAAGATCAGTTAGATATACATGAGCTAAACCATTAAAGCCTTATAGGTCAGCAGAAATACTTTGCAATATGGAACATTAATAGGTAACCAATGTTGAGATGATAAAATCTGTTATATGATCATATTTTCTTGACCCAGTAAGAACTCTATCAGTTGCGTTTTGGAATAATTGTAGTTTATTGTAGATATACAGTATATTGTAAATAATATAATGATATATACTTAATAATAATTTGTAAGAATTAAAACAATACAAAGGCAAGCAGGGTAAAAATGGGCTTACAATAGTTATGAATAGACAATAACAGAGTGCCTAACACAGATCCTTGCAGAACTCCATAATTTATTGATGTTATCTTAGCTTTTTCCCCATTTAAATTGACAAAATGGAAATTGTCTGATAGTTAAGATCT
Source organism: Rhodeus uyekii (assembly GCA_037043235.1). Classification (NCBI taxonomy): domain Eukaryota; kingdom Metazoa; phylum Chordata; class Actinopteri; order Cypriniformes; family Acheilognathidae; genus Rhodeus; species Rhodeus uyekii. Next base: position 738,383 of record JAWRVZ010000229.1, read on the forward strand.
AAACCACCTTAATGCCTGTCTCTGAATACCAGTGTAATTTGTAATCAATCTAATTTATGAGTAATTTATGATCTATAGTGTCTAACGCAGAAAAAAGTAAAAGATCAAGTGACTGACTATCCTTCTTGTTTAATCATGTGATGTAACAAATCATTATGTGCTTGAAGAATTAAGAACCATCCAAATATTTATAATTTGCCTCTAAATAATTGCCATGCAACAACACCAAGCCATATGGTGCTTGTGATAGTCATGAACTTGGATGAAAGCTCATGACTACTACTCCCACAATCTGCACCATGGAGAATAGAAACGTGTAGATTGAACGTGCTCTTTATTAAATAATGAATGATGTATCTGTTTGGTAGCACTTTATTAGGTTTATTTTTATTTACACTTTATTTTAAGGTGACGTAATTACATTGTACTTACTCAAATAAGTAATATTAAATAACTACATGAACTTACTATAGGCCTATGGTTAGGATTTGGTTTAGATACTTGTAATAATACTGTTATTACTCTAGTGAGTACATGTAGTAACATTTAAGTGTCACAAAAACTCTTTATTTTACAGTCTTGTTCCACATTTACATACTTTGTACTTAATATAGTGATTATAATGTGTAGTAACTAGTTACTAACCCTGAACCTTCACCTCCTAAACCTACCCTTAACCCATGTAATTTTCCTATTCCTAAATAGAGGAAGAGAGAGAGGAATGGGAAAATAATACATACACATATACATATACAGGGAGTGCAGAATTATTAGGCAAGTTGTATTTTTGAGGATTAATTTTATTATTGAACAACAACCATGTTCTCACTGAACACAAAAAACTCATTAATATCAAAGCTGAATATTTTTGTATCAATATTTTAAGTAGTTTTTAGTTTTAGCTATTTTAGGGGGATATCTGTGTGTGCAGGTGACTATTAATGTGCATAATTATTAGGCAACTTAACAAAAAACTAATTTATACCCATTTCAATTATTTATTTTTACCAGTGAAACCAATATAACATCTCAACATTCACAAATATACATTTCTGACATTCAAAAACCAAACAAAAACAAATCAGCGACCAATATAGCCACCTTTCTTTGCAAGGACACTCAAAAGCCTGCCATCCATGGATTCTGTCAGTGTTTTGATCTGTTCACCATCAACATTGCGTGCAGCAGCAACCACAGCCTTCCAGACACTGTTCAGAGAGGTGTACTGTTTTCCCTCCTTGTAAATCGCACATTTGATGATGGACCACAGGTTCTCAATGGGGTTCAGATCAGGTGAACAAGGAGGCCATATCATTAGATTTTCTTCTTTTATACCCTTTCTTGCCAGCCACGCTATGGAGTACTTGGACGCGTGTGATGGAGCATTGTCCTGCATGAAAATCATGTTTTTCTTGAAGGATGCAGACTTCTTCCTGTACCACTGCTTGAAGAAGGTGTAGGACTGGGAGTTGAGCTTGACTCCATCCTCAACCCGAAAAGGCCCCACAAGCTCATCTTTGATGATACCAGCCCAAACCAGTACTCCACCTCCACCTTGCTGGCGTCTGAGTCGGACTGGAGCTCTCTGCCCTTTTCCAATCCAGCCACGGGCCCATCCATCTGGCCCATCAAGACTCACTCTCATTTCATCAGTCCATAAAACCTTAGAAAAATCAGTCTTGAGATATTTCTTGGCCCAGTCTTGACATTTCAGCTTGTGTGTCTTGTTCAGTGGTGGTCGACTTTCTGCCTTTCTTACCTTGGCCATGTCTCTGAGGATTGCACACCTTGTGCTTTTGGGCACTCCAGTGATGTTGCAGCTCTGAAATATGGCCAAACTGGTGGCAAGTGGCATCTTGGCAGCTGCACGCTTGACTTTTCTCAGTTCACGGGCAGTTATTTTGCGCCTTGGTTTTTCCGCACGCTTCTTGCGACCCTGTTGACTATTTTGAATGAAACGCTTGATTGTTCGATGATCACGCTTCAGAAGCTTGGCTATTTTAAGACTGCTGCATCCCTCTGCAATATATCTCACTATTTTTGACTTTTCTGAGCCTGTCAAGTCCTTCTTTTGACCCATTTTGCCAAAGGAAAGGAAGTTGCCTAATAATTATGCACACGTGATATAGGGTGTTGATGTCATTAGACCACACCCCTTCTCATTACAGAGATGCACATCACCTAATATGCTTAATTGGTAGTAGGCTTTCCAGCCTATACAGCTTGGAGTAAGACAACATGCATAACGAGGATGATGTGGTCAAAATACTCATTTGCCTAATAATTCTGCACTCCCTGTATACAGTACATATCCCATTAATTACAAGGAATGAATACCAATGATGTACCAGATAAATGAAAAGCATGAGTAATCCTATATCAAAGTATCTTTCAGAATTGTTGGACTTTTTCTCTGTAACTGTGAGACATAAATGTCATAAATGTTGGAAGGATCGTAACCTTTCATTTTTGAGGCAGCTCGCATTATATTGCCAATCTGAATTCTCTGCTGAGTTGTGCAGTTGCCAAACCTGCGACTGGGAAATTTTTCACACTTATCACAGCTCCATAAAAATGTTATATACCATCTTCAGATACAGAAAATATACTTTTTAAGCTCTCTTAAGAGAAGGCTTTGAAGGGATTTTAAAAAAAAACTGCCATTTAGGTTTTGGTCCCAAAAAAAGTACAAATATGTACATTTTCAAACCATGAATAGCATTTTTTTCTCCATCTGAAAACAAACACAATTTTGTTTGTTTTTAAGCCATTCGGCTTAAAATAATGGGTGCAACTCATAATTCCATAATAATCACTTATGTTGTCCAATCCATTATTGCCTGCTATTAAGCCAATTAATGTAATATCACAGATTCATAATGTGAGACGCAGTCATTAGTGTACAATATAATATAGTATTATACATTAGTATATCAATATAATGATAACACACAACCTTGTGGAGGCTCAGCACTTACTGTCCTGGGACTCAAAAAGGTTTTGTTAATTTTGACTACATATGATATATTCTGCAGAATCCAAAGCGCAAGGGACTGCTCTAACTTCTCAAAAAGATGAACGGAAGATGAAGTCCACAAAAAGAGCCCTCGCATAGGAACCAGGAGCTTCAAAGTGATGCAAGACTGAATGAGGACAGAGACGCATTATTATATTGTACTTACATTTAAAGTACCTGAATGAAATTACCACTGTTACAATTTGCTCAACCCTCCCAAACTCAGCAGGAGCAAATGCTCATCTGGCAAGAGTTTTGCATAAGTATGTTCAAAGATACAATTACAATTGTACTTTTTTTTAACACCTAAAATAAAGCAGGAAAAATAGTTTATGCTCCAAATACAGCAGTTTTCTACAAGGTTCTTATGGTACAGACATCTATTTTCAATAATATTTCATGGCATTCAAATCAATGGCCGTGTTGATTTTACTCATATTTTTGGGCGTGGGGTAGAGCCATTTGGTAAATTGACCCACCCCCTTTATCTGTGCAAACGTACACTTTTACTGTCATGTGACCATATATTTTGGAAACATCCATAATTTCTGCCAAACTATGAAAGGGGGAAACAAATGTGAAGAGTGGAAGGCACCCACATACTTAAAAAATGTTGGATTAAAATTTTAGCATAACAGATGTAATGGTTGTTCCATCAAAGCAAATTAGTCCAGGTCTAAAAATATTAATGATCCATATTGGTGGATCATTAATAGTTTTAGACCATAAATATTAGCCAGAATTGGAAAGCTAGCTAGTTTTGTCCAAAATTGAAGCTATGGGGTAAAGTGCTCTGGGACAAAATGAGCCAGAGTTTTAACTTACCACACCATCAGGCACTGAAGTTCAGTTAAATCTCTGAAGTAGAAACTGATCTAATTTTAATTTATTTAACTAAACTGGTTTAGTTTATCTTTTTATTTTATTTTTGAGATTTGAGTGTATTTCATAGGAACAACAACTACACCTTCACTGATAAGAACCAGAAGATGCTTAATCATATATATCTTTGACGTTGCAGAACAAAATAAAATGCAAAGAACCTTTTGACTCAAATATTTATTAGTTTATTATATTTATGAATAAATATAGTAGAGATATTTATTCATTCATTGTAATTGCAACTGGTGCAACTCACTGACTTGGATCAACTTATCCCTAACCTGGGGTAAATTGAGCCACAGGAACACATTTTTTTTTATAAGAAGCCATATTTTAAGAACCCTTTCCCATAGATGTATTCTGATCATTTAAAATGATAGGAAGCAACCTGAAGTTACTTTACTTCGGCCTAATGTTCTCATCTTGTGGACAACATAAATTGAATAAAGTGGGTCATCTTCACCCACTCTTCCCCTATAAATTTTATGCCCCTTAGTTTTTTGACAATAAATGCTCACAAATTGATAACTGGCTACGATTCATGCAACCCAACAAGTACAATTCTATTCTTGTTATGATCAAACTTTAACTCTGCAATATATTTTCAACTAACTTCTTCTTTATATAGTAAAAGCTTCGGCCCTTCCCGGAATGTGACATTGGGGAACATTAAGATATTGCATCTTTTTTTCAAGTTAAAAAGCATTAGGCATTCATATTTCTTGGCAGTTGAGCATGCAGAGAAGTCATCAGCTCTAATGTCTCCCATGGGGTTACAACCTATATCATTACCGATCTCCCACTATGTTGAAGAGTTGGCAGCAAGGACTGTGGGTTGAGGCACAGGCTTTCATCAAACATAAACCCATGCAGATGCAGGAAATCAGTTGAAAGGTGAATTATAAGACTAATTTTTCATCTATGCAACCAGGTTTTGTGCTCTGCAAGTTTTATTTTCATGTTTGAGCTACTTTCAAAATGGTGGTCTGGACATAAAAAACTTTGTGAGGCAGCTGAGGTGCAGGTGTTGCTGAGATTATAAAATGTTTACCTTTGTATTTTTTTCAGAATTTTGGCATATTTTCATTTTTGCCAGTTTCATCAGATGATTAAATAATGAAACTATGCATATGTATCCTCCTTAGCAATGTGTTAGTTGGCACACATTTTAAAGAAAACCTGGTTTGCCAGATAATAACCCAGCATTTTTCTCCATTTAACATGTATCCCTCCTTCATTAATCGGCAGTTTCCGAAACAAAAAATACAGTATGCACAGGGGATGATGGAACATTGGAAGATCTGAGAAAATAATCCTTTAAGAGACTAAAAACACTATGGCCAAAACCTGCTCTTGCCAGTTTAAAAATGTCTTTCCTCTCCGCATTTTTCTTCTATTTTACACAGATATACCTGTCGTAAGCGCAGCAGTGTGTTGCTGAAATCTGAAGTGGTGATGGGACACTGCTCTGCATTTCTCATAGCCAAAAGATGTCATGACAGGCCTCCATATAACCTCCATATAAACAAACCGTACAGCGTTATGAGAACGTTTTACATTCCAAATTAGAAACATTTACATTTATGCATTTGCCAGACACTTTTATCCAAAGCGACTTACATTGCATCCAAGATACACATTAACATATATTCAGTATTATAACAAATGAACATCAGTTTATTTCAGAAAAAATATGTTTCCATCATTTGATCAATGCTGCTTCATTCAACACATTCAGCTCACAGATATTTTGACCCCGTATGTTGCACTGCATTAAATAAAATGATTTAAATAACTGTGAAGACTTTAGATTAAATAAAATGCATGCAAACCTTTATTTTACCGAATGCACCATATATAATGCTCCAATTCGGCGGCGTTGAGATTCACTCTCTCCAAAGGAGGAATAAAAAAGTCTGTGTAACCCATTGCATTGTTGCATTGAAGGGCAGGTGGGAGAGGTGTGTATTGTTTCAACTGTCAGTTAGATTGTCCGGCTTCTAACCCAACAGTTGGGTAACACTAGTTGCCCAACCATGGAAAAAATGACCCAGCGTTTGGGTAGAAAGAAACATCCCATCGTTTTTTTAGAGTGTAACAAGCTGTGATAAAGAGGGATTTGGGGGAGGATATTTGTGGTGTTTGCCTTCTAGTCTGTTTGTCAGAGTCTCATGTTTAGTGAAATGAGCCACAATTATCATGATGGAAATAGCCATGGGCAGCGATACCGAACAATAGTTAGCTTGTGCAGCGAGCAAGCGCAGAGCTAAGCGCTCTCAGCTGTGCTCACAATGTCAACCTATTTACCTGCTTGTTCATGCTTGCAGCCCCTGTTCTGGGAGCCTCCGCGTATTTACCCCAGAGATAGGCGTGAAATATCAGCCCTAATCGTGGGCTAATACAAACCCTGTAGCTATCAGAGACAGATTCCTTAGTACAAGCAGAGATAAGAGCATATTTGCACTCTCTAAGAGCAGGCAAGTAACAGATAGCAGAGGCTGTTTCAAAGCGTCAGGAACTATTTTAAATATAAATGGTTAGATCACACATAGGATGGGCTGGAAAAATCACCAAAGTAAACTGTACTTGAACAGCCTGCGGTTTATGGCATGTATGTCCTAGAGTACACAGACAGACAGTTAGCTGAACCAGGGGAATTGTTATGAGTTTTACATGATTTTTCTTTTCTGACTGGCTGAAACATGTTAAAGTTGTACGAGCGGCTGTCAGTGAAAGACCCTTTCCTCCAGCTACACTGCTAACATTAACACTCAGTTTGGCTTTGTGGCCTCCAAACATATAAATCTCTCCCTCGGCTGCCAAACCGGTCCTGTCAGACGTCCTTTCGCTGTGAAGTAAAGTGTGTTTGTTTTTTGTTCAACGGTGAATTCTCTGATATATGCCTTCAGAACCATGTCCGAGGGTTAATTTGCTGAGAAATGAGGGCAAAGTGTTTAGTACAAGTAAATTAAACAGTAAAATAATGTTCGTCTGGAACTGAATTAACATGCCGAATATTTCCAGCTGCATGCATTTATTGCAATTAAATGCAAATGATGTACATTTCACCCCCAAGAGTCTGGGAAGACGACTGCTCTGCTTTGTGGTTTTGCTCTGCTGCACTTGTTTTACAAGTAGACCACTGGGAATAATTTACACAGAGTGGGCACACCGAATGATTAATGACTTAATTAATTGAAAGGAAAAGACTTCTCTAGTGTTCTCAAATGGCTTGAGTGAATACCTAGAACTTTCTTGAAAATACACTTACAGACATTTTCATCATGGTTATTGCTAATTACTTGGACATTACGCATCGAGATTAATTGCTAAACAGTTTAGTATCCAGTTAACCATTCTACTGGTAACTCAGCTGGTGGGTTGTGACACAAAAATGGTTGTAATAGGGTCATTGACAGCAAATAATGGCAACCAGTGAAACCATTGCAAAAATAATGACAGTAGGTTTGCCAAATGCTCCCCTCAGAAGTGCCATGTTTTTGAGCTAAGTAAATTTTTTCTGCAACTTGCAGAAAAAAAAATTAATATGCACTTTCCACAGATCATTTGCTCTGAAGGTTAAGAAAATACTGTCAATATTTACTTCCCATCATGTTGTTTGGAAAATGTGTGACTTTCTTTCTTTTCCAGAAGAAGGTATTCTGAAGAAAGTGCCAACTGTTTTTGCTCATACAGTAAAAGTCAATAGTGCCGTCCAGTTTTTCAGTCATTCATTCATTTTTTTTTAAGTATTTGATAAACAGTTATAAACCAACTTAAACAAAAGCATATACCATCAATAATAACCTCATAGCTCACAATAGGTTTGCCCTTAATGGTTTATGAGCAACTGTAATTCAGCTATGGAGAAAAGGAATGGCATTTTTACTGCTAGAGCCGTCACACTCAGATCCCACTGACTTTTGACACTAAAATATTTGTCAAAATATCCTCTTTTGTTCCTGCTAGAAATTCAATTATCCACTGCAGTTATCCTCCCTCCACCCCAGATTCAGGCCATTGGTTTAGAATCAATGTTAGACAGTAGACGGATGCTCAAACAAGCACATGTTTTGGGGTGTCTTACAGTTGTTTCTGCGCATTTTTACTTAGTTTGGTTTAATCGAGAAGAGAGCCGCTGCTCTAATACATGCATTCTTTGACATGCACACTCTGTATCCGTGATGTCTGTGTGCGGAGTGAACCAGTGGCCCTGTCAGCAACAGTAATTGTGAGTGGCGTGTCCAGTCTAGATCTCCGTAAACCATATGTGTGACTTCATCCCACCACATGCATGGCTCAAAATCAAGAGTTGTACAAGTTTTCCAGATGAACCTTGAGCGCTCCCTCCCCCGCTTTCATTTTTCCCTTTTTATTTAAATGCTAATTTTAAAACATTGTAGAAGCCAAAGAATTACAGTTAGCAGCTCGAGCTTCATTAGCGCTGGCTAGATTGAAAGTTCCCTATGTTGCTTGTACCCAGAGTAGCATCTCTCATTGTTGAAAGGGAGAGAGTATGTGGGGGGAATAATTGCATTAGCATGGCTGATTATTAGGCCTTGTGCTCTTGATTAGGCCTTTTAGCAAGTGTGCACGCTCCACTCGTAGTAATAAGCTATGCCAGACTCCTCTTATTATTACAAGACTTGAATATTTAAGAAAGGTCATTTTGTTTAGCTAATGAGACTGTGTACTATTTAATGACAATCAATAATTACATATACAAACCCTCTTGAAGAAGACACTTTTCATTTGTCAAAGCAGGCAGTAAACTTTTCAGTAATGACCAATTAAATCATGAGGGCTAGGAAATGTTATTATTGCTCTGTGTTTCTTTTCAGCTTCCATAATTAAAAAAGTGTCAGGAAGCGCCTCTGTTAGATGCTCACAATGTGTTCTTTCAGTTCAAAGGCAACGTAGTAAATAAAAACACACTGAGGTAGAAGTTTGAGAGAGCTTTTATCTTCCTTAGGGGCCAATGCAAGTCTCTCGTGCTTTTAATAAATGCTTTCTAAATGCGCTTCACATCATGGAATCATTTTATGGGTCAAGTTGGAATTAATTCATTTAGTTTTAATTCATTTTTTTATTTTAGTTAAATGTATTAATTAAACAGCTCATAAACCTTAAATGAAATTGAAAGTATAATTTAACTCTTTCCCCGCCATAGAAATAAATTTCCAGCTTTCAGTGCTTTCACTGTTTTACGGTAGAGGGCGATATGACATCTTCTGAAAAAAGCTCCTGATCAAAATACAGATGAAGAAGAAGTAGAAACAAGAGGTATCCTATCAAAACTGGCTGTTACTGAATGAAATGTTGACCAGGATGAGTTTTAGGACTGTGAAGCTTTGGGATTTTTGAACTTTTGTAATTTTTTCTGAATCTGATCTGGATATAGTCTGTCAACAACACGGTCTCAGCTTTTTGCTCAAATTGTTTCTTTTTATTAACCTTACCCATATTCAAGTGATACATTTTGTTGTTTAAAAGCAGAGCCCCTGTTCTTTCTTTTGATATATTTATGCAACAAAATAGTCTTGTTTAAAACGTTAAAACGTTTTGTGAAGATGATCAAAGTTGCTGGCGATGAAAGAGTTAAGACATTTCTCCTTACATAGAAACTTTTTGGCATAGTTCTTTGAAATTGAGAGTTGAATTTAGAATTACACTGAACATTGTTTCTAAGAGTGTATGACTCTTAATAAGATGCAACATTTAAAAACATTACATATATAACATATTAATTGTATATAATTACATATTTCTTGTTTTTTGGGTCTCCTTCATTCCAATATGGCTTTGTCTGTACAAACTTTTCAATACATACACACACAGAAGCACACATGCAAGCATGCACACACACACACACACACACACACACACACACACACACACACACACACACACACACACACACACACACACACACACACACACACACACACACACACACACACACACACACACACACACACAGACAAAGGAAATTAGCTGCATTAAGGAGAGGATCAGTGGGTAGTGGAGGAGAGCAGGGGATTATGGGATTGAGTGACAGCTCTCATCTCCACAGAGCTATCAGACTGAAGCCTGGTTTACCAGGATTACAACAAAACATAACTGTTTATTCAATCCATCTAACCTCACAATAATCTCAACACACAATCATCTGTCAGATTGTAATTCTGACACCACAGTTCAGCACAGGAGAGGTAAACACTTTGCACAATAAACATTTTTGAGAGGTATTCTGTGTGCCTGCAACAAATTTATATTAGTTATCCAAATGATTTTCCATATGTATATATATATATATATATATATATATATAGAGAGAGAGAGAGAGAGAGAGATGATATCACAGGCTTCTGAGGTGCTATAGGCCTCTCAGATCTAAAATTACCTGGGATGTTGATGAAATTTGTACACACTTTTATTGGAAACTAAAAGCATTATCGAACAAACAAAGAGTAGGAAGCTTATATAATTTTGTCGATGAAATTTCTGTAAAACTCCACTGCTGCAGATTCCATTATCGCTTGGGCATATTGGCAAATACAGGATCTTCTGGGAGTTGTAAAACACACATACACTTTATTTTAAGGTGACATTGTTACAATGTAATAACACAAATGAATAGAAAAGATACTGGTAATTATGCATAATTTACTGTTATTGTTTACTAGGTGTAACCACCTTAAAAACAAGTGTTACCTGAAACCTGTTTAAAAAGTGTTGTGTTATCAAATTAAAGTGATTGTCTTTTCTGCATTACAGAAAAATCTAGTATATTTACAGTTTAATCTGTTACCTTCTGTGAGATGGCATTTAGGTTCCCAATATATGTATTACTGTATAAAAAAATTGTGGAGTTGCATTTTATTTATATTTGTTGCATAACTGGCTCATATATATTTTAATGTGATGTTGTTACAGTGCTTTTATACGAATACGACCTATTTCTAAATGTTAATTAACTACATGTAATAATACTAATTATAATAATACATTTTATTTAAATCAAGAACACAACGTAATTTTGACAAATAACACAAATTATAAAGTAAATAATAATGAAATGAGACTGTAATTGTGTAGCGACCACCTATTCTAATAATTTAGACAGAAAGAGGAGGTTGGAAATTGGTTTAAAATGACTCTGTGCTATCAAGACCAGGTTTTTTCAAGTACCGGTGTGATTGCAGGGTTTTGTTTTTGTTTTGTTTTTTTGGTTGTTTGGCTTTTCTTTTGGGGGGTGGGGGGGGGGATGGGTGGATACCATTGTCCTTGTGACATATGTTCCATAGTTACTATAGTAATAACAGTAAATTATGCATATTTACATCCAACTAACCCTCAACCAAACCCTACTCCTACCCTAACCCTTAAGGAAGTACATATTGTAATTATTATTATTCAGTACTTAAATATATAATTACATTGTAGCAATAACACCTAAAAATAAAGTTTAACCTTTTTTTGTTAATTGCTTGTAAATTGCTTATATTATAAGGTATGATCAGGCTTGGTTTAGGATTAGATATGGGATTATATATTAGTTATGTAGAATTTACTGTTGTTATTATTATAGCAACTACATGCGATGTTTAACTATTTAAAATAAAGAGTTACCAAAAAACTGTTGTTGTGGTTACAAGACCAATCTCTTCAATTCACAGTTTAAATGTGTTAAGTTTCCAGTTTGCAAAACTTTTTTTACTTTTTACTGAGTAATATTAATTAACTAAATGTCCTTATATACACAACTATATGGTTATGTTATGATTTGGTTTGTTTTAGTTGCATGTAATTATGCACGATTTATAGTTATTTCTATAGTAACGACATGTAATGTGTAACAAGACCAATAAAGTAAATTGTTACCCTTTTAATGTGCTGTTGTTACAGTGCAGATAAGTACTGATTAATATTAATTAACTATATACATATGCTTACTAGGTATAGATTTGGTTTAATGTTCGCTGATTTTAATTATGCACAGTTAACTATACTTACTGTATTATTATACTAACATGTAACAGCAGCACATTAAAATAACATGTTAATTGTGTTTTGTTTCTGTTAATATGTTTTTTTAATGTTCAGATAATTATTTTATCTGAGAAAATTATTGATTGTCACCGACAATCCCCCCTTACTTGTTAATAAAAGATTATAGTATTTCACTAAATATACAAAACCCAGCTCATTGTAACACTATCCAGTCATTTGCCACACCGGCTAGGAGAAAAGTATTGTTAACTTTAATGTTAAAGTAGTCCAAATTCCCATCCAAAGGGAACAATAATCTATAATGACAAAGCACACACAAAGCACAACTATTGATATTATTATCCCATAATGCAGTGTGATATTATTACTATTGTAATTTGTTAATATAATCATTTTTGTAACCATGTTTTCTGTAAAGCTGCTTTGAAACAATATGGATTATACAAATAAAATTGACTTGATTGTGACTGCAACTGGAGCGTGATTAGATTATCACATGGGACAACAGCTCTTGTACTAATTCAACTCAAATATGGGTTCCACTCAGCATGTGAAGCAGGACTGGTGCAATGGCAGAGGTGTTGGTCAGTGCCATTGATGGGGTCACTGATCTGTCATTCCTCCCCGAACTGCAGGTCGGAAGTCAAATGTGATTTATTGAGCTCTGACCTCCTGAGTCACCGGCTCTGCTATGCCCTTTTGGGCCGAGTCCATATCAAAAAACCTGGACTGCAGAAATATAAATGTATATACCAGCAAAGAAAAATGCTTGATTCAATAAATGACTAATGCTATTTCACATAACATATTAACATTGCCTTGATGGTTTGCAAATATTACTGAGTGTATCATATTAAAATTGACATATTTAGGCAAAACATTTCCTTGTAACAGAGTAACAAGGAAAGTGTTAGAGCCAGACAAAGAAAAGACGGAAAATATTCACTAATATTTAAACACTGGAAGGTGCCATCCTTTTAATTTTGATTTGATTTGCTCAGAGCTGTTGCTATGGAGACACACTGACAGTGAATGAAAGTGAATACTATGGAATGGAATTAGACAAATATGTTTTATACTGCATGTGGGGAACACAGTTACAAAATACGATCAAAATATTGTTTTAATGTTTTAAATATGACGGAAGAACAAAACACTAAACAAAATTATATGACAAAAAATACAGCAACTGGTTTATTGTACTGTGCAAAAAAATGCATAAAAAAAACAAAAAAGCTCACATGAAAAAGCATACTTTGGTTACAACATAATCAGTTGATGATATTTAATTGGTTCTGTTCTGTTTTTGCATGTGTTCATAGTTTCTTTGTATGGACAAAAATAATGTCAACATAATTTGACATTTTTCAATGTGTTATTATCACAATAAAGCACAACTTTAGCAGGATGCACATACAATGTTTAAGTATTATTTGACGGTTGAAGATCACGTTTGTCCATGGCTGTAGAAAGGCATAAAACAATTATATTATCTGAAATGTATATTTCATAAAATGTAAATATATTACTAGACAAAATCATCTTCAAATATCCAGATATTTGAAGGAAAAAATCTTCTCTTCTTAATCTATATTTTGTTGGTGTCTGTGAGTGTGTGTCCGTTTCTTCATGGATCTTCTTGAATGGTCAAAGACGAGAGACAGTGCTGTTTATGAGGAAAAAAACTGAAGAGAAAAAAGCCTGCGAGCTGTCCAGCACCATGCCAAATGAGACGCGTGACTCATAAGATGAAACAGGGGATTAGGTGGTAATGATCTGGCAAATGATTTTGAAATTGTAATTATCTACCCTGTGCTGTTACGCTTAGATCTTGTGTGTGTGTGTGTGTGTGTGTGTGTGTGTGTGTGTGTGTGTGTGTGAGAGAGAGAGAGAGAGAGAGAGAAAAGATAAGGATAAAGATAAAGAGAGAGAGAGAGAGGCTCATGGAAGAGTCAATAATATAACAATGATGAAGTATTTGATAAAAAAAACAAGTAGCTATTTCAAAAGGAAACCCATGAAAGTTTTGTGGCTGTTGAGTGGTGCTGACAGTATTGTGATCATTTTAGCAGGCTTCATGTCTGAGCTCTCTGATCTCTGAGTAAGTGTAGACAAAGAGGATTCGAGCAAAGACTGCTCTCACTCCAGCATAAACACTTGACCTGGCCAGTCCCGCTCTTACCTGTTACAATCTTCAAGCACTTCAGAGTGCAACCAAAGAGCGGCAAAAGCCCTCTTAATCCTTCTCTGTGTATACTATAGCAAATATGGCACAACCGTGCAAAGCAATGCATATTCATCACCTCACAGGTGGAAACCAACAACATGACAACCTGTAGGAATCAGAAATATAACTGTATTGATATTCTTCAAAATAAAACAACTTAACAAATGTTCTCTGACCATTTTAATTTCCATTGTTTCTTAGAACAATAGATCTTAGTAGTCAGTGGAGGATAAAAACTCAACATGGTCTGACATGAGCTGTCTAAAAGTGGCTTGCTGCCCCCTTCTGCTCAGAGAACTACATCACACTTAGTCCTTAGATTGAAATGCATAAAATATCTAGATAAGGTTGTGCAAAACTGTGATTTAAGAACGGCCGTTTCAGTGGCATGGATTGGCTAAACCAGGGGTGGGCAAACTTTTTGTCTTGCTGGCCACAGTGGTTTAAAAAATTTGACAGAGGGGTCGGGCCAGAATAGAAGGACGGTGTGTTTGTGTGAACTAATATAAATGAAATGTAAAAACCATTACATGATAAGATTTGGCCTTTAACAGGCAAAAAAACATCAATTTGTATTGTAAAAATTGTTTTCCAAATGTATTAATTTAATAACACAGTAGATAAACTCTCATTCAGTTTCAGTGGGAATAGTGTTGATCTCCTTTTTTGCAAGTGCATCAAATTCTGGAGTTAGTTTTGTTGTGGCAATTCTCAAGATAGCTCCGAACTCCTCCCCTTCACATAATTTCTGAAAATTTATAGGATAACGCAAGTTGACAACTTGCCAATTGTCGCAGCTCTGGCTGACAGACAGTATAAATGGCAATTCCAAAATTAAAATATTGACTGAACACTGCACGAATATTGACTTTGACCACGACTGGTCAAGCATGAATACGGCAAGTATTTAAATGTCTCGTTCATGTCTATCATGGAACGCAGGTTACCGGAGATGTTCCCTTTAGATAGCGGTGTTCAATCCCGCCGTAAAAGAGAGAGGCAGAGCAGTCCAAAAACACAGGGAATCAAACACCAATCACAGCGAAGACGTGCACAGCTCAACCAATGACGATGCTGTCGGGTGTGCTCACTCCTGATAGTGCAGCTAAACCAATGAAAATAAGTTGCTGAAGCCTACTGAAATTTGCATATCAGAAAGCCTGAGAAATAGGTGTTGGCTACAGTTTTGCCAGATTGGGCGGGGTCCTGCCCAAATGGGCTCATTTTGGTCATGTTGGGCTGGTTTTTGATGCAACAGGCGGGTTTTTATTTTTTGACTAGAAATGTTATTTTATTAATTTTTACATTTAAACAAACTTTACCGTCAACAACTGAGTATTGCGCTCTTTAATAAAAAGTAAAAATTATGCCTCACACTGAAGGAAATGTAGATTCACACCTGTACAGTAGAGAGTGGAGCTAAAAAAAAAACTGCTATTCAGGATCACAAAAGAAAAGAACAGGAGAAGAAAGTTCATCCCTCTTACCTGAGCAATAACAACAACAACAACAACAACAACAACAACAAAGTTGTTGATTTTTGGTATGGTTTAAAAGGAATCATCAAATGTCAGCATAAAAACATTGGTTAATGAAGTGAGATTAAATTATATAATTATGCAAATTATGTTTATGTAATTTAAAATATTTTATTATTGCAAATTTGCATTAATATGAATCTGCGTTTCACAATTTTTATTTATGTTGAGGAATACTGAATCTGTTTTTGTGCAAGTGAAATTAGTAAATGCTCACATTTAGTCTATTAGGAAGGATATAATAATCATCGTGTTTACACACAGCACACACGATGCCTCTGTACATATTCCTATTTTTAGCTATTTCTTTCAACATGGGGACAGAAGATGTGCAGTAAATAAATGGGAAAACAAACAACTTGCATTACTTATTTGAAAAAGCAACTGACATTTTTTTTATTTTTTATTACTGCATTACTTGAAAATAGTGACTTGGAAAAATTAATCTGATTACATAACTCACATTACTTATTGTATTTACCGCAGTATGTACTGTTTTATAATTAATACTGCAATCTTCCATAAAAAAATGTATTATCAATTTTGAATTCATAGAGACTTCAAATACAGCTTAATATAATCACTTACAGTGGTACCTCGAGATACGAAATTAATCAGTTTTTCGTATCTTGGAACACATTTTACATGTAAAATGGCTAATCCGTTCCAAGCCCTCCAAAAACACCCCATTAAATTTCATAATAAAGCTAAATTGACCTATAAACAATGAAATAACGTAAAATGTCGAAGCTTACCTTTCGAGTGAGGCTATCTCCGAAAGTGGCGGCAGAGGAGGAGGAGGACAAACGGCAGATAACGTACGTACGTACTGTAATGAGTTATATTGGGTAAGGCTCCTTTAAGGCGGAGCGCTCTTTCACTCTCTCAAGTTCAGTAATGAGGTGGTTCGAACTGAGCGCGAGCAGGGAAGCCTCGCATGTATGCAGAGTGAGGTTTTTTTCACACTGTTTTCTTTTTTTTTCTATTGCTATTGTTGTGTTGTTTGGTAACGCGATGGTGAGTGAAGCATTGTTTGCCGACTGCTCTGGTGTGTGTCAAATGGACAGTTCCTGTTATTAAAGGACCCCTGTGGAATAGCAGTTGTGTCTCACTTGTGGTTCACTCTATGTTTAGGCGAGCTATCCGGCCTCTCCTAGAGAACAAACGCGTTACAGTACGTACACTTAACTTTACGAAAACACATAAAAAATTTAAAATTTCGGGTGCGGATTGGCTGAGCTAAAGCACGCCAGCACGTACGTATAGAAGATACATGATGGGAGGGATGCTGTCCAATTAGAGAGAAGGATCTCATGGCTTGGCTAGCATCAGGAACCAATGGGAGAGCAGGAGGATGGTGGCGAGTGTACTATAACTAAGTTGGCGGCGTGCGGCGCGAGTTTCAAAATTGTTATGGGGCGAAACCTTTCAGAAACCTTTCGTATCTTGAAAACTTTTCGTATGTAGAGCAGTACAATTATTTGTCTTTGCTTTCGTAACCTGGATTTTTCGTAAGTTCAGCCTTTCGTATCTCGAGGTACCACTGTATATTAGTTCACATATCTTTTTCTATCAAGTATATAAAAAACGTCTTGGTTACGTATGTAACCTTAGTTACATACGACAACCTTAGTTCCCTGACAAACAGCCATTAGCTGAAAGTGCCTGAAGTAGATGCTGTTGACAGGCACGTAGGAGGTATGGCGAAGAGACGCAGCGTCTCGTTCCCTATTCAGGGAACTAAGGTTACATACGTAACCGAGATGTTCCCTTTCAAGGGAACTCGCGCTGCGTCTAGCGCTGTGGGAACGATATACCAACGCTGCCATAGCGACAAGTGCATGCCAGATGTGATCACCCTCAGGTGAAGACACCTGGGCCCCAGGAGAGAAGTCTAGGTCTAAGTTGTAGAGCCTAAAGAAGTGTGCGAACAGGAGAGAACAGCCTGCCGCATGACAAACATAACTCCTGACAGAAGGGCCTGAATGCTGGCCATACCCCTTTATCCACAACAGTCCACCCAAAGGGATGTGGAAAGTAATGAATCCTGCCACATAAAACCCAGCAGTGAGCCGGCGTTGCAGGATATCCAGCGCTGTACCATCAGGGCAGCTAACTGGGTCCTGCAGCCGACCACCACATAAAGAAGCTTACTTCAGGGCATAGTCTCCTCATGGCGGGAGCTCTGGAGAAGATAACGGTCCCGACAACCTCAGTTGAAGGACCAGAGTTATGAGTTGGGCCCCCTCAGAGGCTGAACCACATTCAACCAATCTCCAGAACCCCTGGGAGCAGAGGGATCAGGGAATTCGTATGAGGTACCGACAAGCCTCAGCCAAGTCTGAGCCCAAGCATCCATTCCAGAGGAGCTGGATGAGAAAGAGACAGAGTGGACAGAGATGTATCTCGAGACGCCAACAAATCCCTACCTCGACAGGATGTCTGCTCCCGAAATGGTGAGAGCTCTGGAGTGGAGAACGGCCTGAGCAACCTCAGTTGAGAGACCGGACCTTATGAGCTGGGCCCCCTCAGAGGCCAAGCCCACAGTTCCCACTGTTCTGAGCAGGGGTGCAGTATTAGACCCCCTGCTTGAGACAGAAAGTCCCTCCTGATCGGAATCTCCCAGGGAGAGCCGTACAGGAGGGATACCTCATCCCGGTGAACTTCCAGAACTCCCGGGAGCAGAGCGATCGGGGAAAAACATACAGGGGTAGCCTCAGCCACCCCTGAGACATAGCATCCAGTCCACCAGGAGCTGGATGAGACAGGGAGAACCAGAGTGGAGAGTGTGAAGTCTCTCAAGACACGAACATAACCACTTTGAACCTGGCCAAATATCTCCCATGTCCGCTCCACCACCTTTGGGTGGAGCCTCCATTCCCCGGGCCTCAGCCCCTGTCTCGACAGGATGTCTGCTCCCAGATTGTGTCCCCGGGATGTTAACTGCCCTTGGCGACAGCAACCTCCCTTGGGACCACACATTGCCCATCCAGTGAGGGATGCATCCGTCGTAAGCACTCGGCGACAACAAGGAGCTCCCAACACGGGAGACTGGGCCAGAACCCGGGTTTCTCCCACATGTCTAAGGCACGAAGGCACAGCCGCGTGACATTGATCACGTGAGACAGGTTGCCCCTCGGGGAAACCCCCAGGTCTTGAGCCACCACTGTAGAGGTCTCATGTACAGCAGGCCAAAAGGTGGGCAGTAGGACGTACTGTCACCAGACCTAACAGTTTCTGGAACTGCATCACAGTGAGTGACTGCCTCGAAATATATTTGGCAGAAGTCCCCACGCTGCCAAGAAAAATGACAAAGGGAACCAGCCCCTCGGGACTGGCCTCTAGTGTCGTACGAGCGGTCAGCCGGCAGGGAACAACCGAACTGATGACTCAAGGACCCTCCTCGGAGGGGCAAACATCCCGTTGCCGCAATGTTTCCGGGCGGACACTGGGAACAAGTTCGCTAGGGGCCGCTACGCCCTGAAACACACGAGGTGGCAGGGTTAGCAAGACGGCCCCCCCGAGGTGCATCGAGAAAGGACGGGCACCGTAGACAGAGGTGAACACCGCCAAGACTCGATGGGGCCAGAAAATCTACCAAGGGAACCGGTCGGAACTGATTGCTCTAGGACCCTCTTTGGAGGGAGCGAGCATCCTGGTGCCGCAACGTTTCTGGGTGGACACTGGGAACAAGCTCGCTGGGGGCCGCTGCGCCCTGAAGCAAACAAGGTGGCAGTGTTAGCGAGACGGCCCCCTGAGGACATCGAGGGAGGATGGACACCGTAAGCGGAGGTGGAGACAGTCCTCAGCAGCCCCCCTCGTATAGAAGAGTAAAATAACAGCTTAGAAGCCGGACTCATTATCTGGGAGGGGCCATTTACCCAGGCAGATTTACACTCCCTGTTCCATAACCAGAGCCTGCTCGGGGGTCGCCACTATGGGCAGAACCCCCGTTGTGAGCAGGACCTACTGAGAATATTTAGCAGAAGTATCACATGCTGCCAGAAACTCTACTAAAGGAACCAGTCTCTCGAGACTAGTCTCTGGTGTTTCTTGAGCAACCAGCTCGGAGACCTGAGGCGGTGAACCAGCAGGAGACAACCGAACTTATGGCTCTAGGACCCTCCTTGGAGGGACCGCAAATGAGTTGTAAACCGTTTCGCTGGGGACTGCCCTAAAGGACCTGACGCTAATGACATCGTCTAATATTTATTTATTTATTTTTTACTGTGTGAGGAGCTGAAATTCCTGGGACTGCTCCGCTCAGCAGCCAGTGAGACCTGAGTGTGTGTGGGGGGGACTTCGCAAGCACCCGTATCTCAGTCTTTGAGACAGCAACGTCCAACTCTCCAGAGCTGGATGATTGCAACACTGGCGCCTCCCTCCTGGCTGGAAGTACCACAAAGCATGCTTCCAGCCCCAGGGAGAGCTGGAGTAATGGAAAAAGAGATGAGGGAAACCTGTCTCTAAGCCGAACTACAGATCTTGAAGTGTTCCATCAAATAATAAATATATGTATATACACACATTCATTGCATATGTATAGATGGAAAGCTGGTTTTTATTTCTCTTCTTTGTTATATATACAATATATATATATATTACATATATCTGAGAAAAACCTGTTCTCCGCTGGCCAGAGTGTACTTCAGTTTAAACCTGGCAGCATAGAAACGATCTAAATCAGCTTCTTCATATTATTAGTTTGTGTTGGAGAACTCTAGATCCTTTTAATTATATATCAATATATACAGACACACATTCTATTTATTACATGTAGTTTTATGCATGTATGTGTACATCTTTAACAATCCAGATCAGCGTCGAGCATAAGCAGGACCGTCAAAGTTTATGCTGACAACATCCAGTCCCTATTGCTGTTAGAACTGGATTGCTGCAGCGCTGGTGCTTCTCCATAGGCGGAAGAAACCGCATAGCTGCTTCCAACCTGAGAGAAAGCACTAGATCAAACGGGTGAGGGCAGAGAAAGGACGGCGCCCGTCTCAAACCCCTCGACAGATCCATTACGATCCCTATACTCTGAAACAATGCTGAGCCTCGGCTGCAGCGGGAACAGAGCTGCGAGGGCCGCGAGCCCGAGCGCTCTCCTCAAAGAGCGGCAGGCGCGAGCGGAGAGTTTTCAGCGCATAGCTGTTATAGTGAAACACAGACAGCACCCTGGAGCAATGTCTGTGCTGCTCCACATAAAAACAAGCACACCAAACACATGTGTCCCCACCCGAGATTGCGAGGGCAGGGACGAACACATGCCTAGTATACTCTTGTTCTCCATATACTCTCACTTTTAGTTGGTAGACAAACAACAATAAATATGACAGACAGATCACATATAGCGCTACTGAAGGCACAGGAGCTACTGGCTGTTTGTCAGGGCATGCATTTATAGATTCCTGGTTCGTGACGTCACCCGCTCTGACGTCCTCTCACACGATTGGCTAGATTACATAGTGCTTCATGACGCGTTCACGCAGGGGCGTTCCCACAGCGCTAGACGCAGCACGAGTTCCCTTGAAAGGGAACTAAAAAGCTCACAGGAAAAAGAAAGCATTGACTACGTTAATATTGTATGAATATTTGAGTGAAATGACCTTCAGTTCAGATCTTGAATTGGAACGATAGGAAGAGGACTTTATTGAGTATGTATTAATTTCAAAAAAAAAAAAAATCAACACAAAAGAGGAATTTCATCATTTCAAAACAGCAGCAACAGCTTCTTTGAGGTTAATGTTCATTGGGTTTATGTTTATGTTGTTTGGTTCCATATTGAAGAATGTATGGAATTAATATCGGGAAATAAATAGTTTTGCAAAATGTTCCATAAAATGAATACCACTTTAGTTGTATATAAAGTCAATAACATGTTTTTGGGTATTTCATACTACAAATTTAAATGTAGAATAAGATGAGAAAATACCACCCTTAAGAACAATGTGTACTTTTCAAATGTAACATATAATTGATTTCACTCAATTAGCCTGGCAAAGTCTTTCTGTGCCAAATCTATCTTTAACAAATGAACACAATAACTTTAATATTCAATATAGTACAATGATTACTAATTTCCAGAGACACCAAATAAGATCAACCTCAAAATTGGTCAACTAAATCTCATGAATGTTGATATTCAGATGAAATAACAAAATTAAGAGGTAATCAAATGAGATTTTGTGCCATATGATCCCACAAAACAAAGTTAGGTTGGATTTTTACCCACTTATTAAGAATACATGAATGAATTTGAACTTTCTTTTTAAATTTGATTCCATTCTCATTCTAATTCCTTACACTGAAGATTAGAATAAAATTCCTCATTCTATTTGCCACCTCAATTTCAATTAAAAATAATACACAGTTCTGGCACTGAAAGCTAAATCAGTATCAATCAGTCTCCATAAAAGCATTATTATATGTTTAACGATATAAAACTATACAGTATATTCTATATTTTCCCTTTGATAACTCACACTCTCTCTGAGTGTGTTGCTGACGTGGAATATCTGCTCTATTTCACAGCCAATGTTAGAGTGGTTCTACGCTCAGTTGCCGTGTCTTGTGCATCCTGACTGCCTGCTGTGAACAGGTGCTGCTCTCGTCAGCACAGGTTCCTCTACATTACTGCCCAACTGACCGTCTTCAAACTCTCTTTTAGCTGCTCTCCTCTCTCAAGCTCTGCTTATTGTGTGTATAATCATTACATTATCTTCAAACTACGGACTTACCGTAAGATATACATCTCATGATTCTCATTGGCTTAATTTACATTTACTACATTTAGTCACTTAGTAGGTCCTTTTAGTTTTCATAAATGACTGTGAGGTTTTTTTACTTACAAGATTGATACTGCAGATACTATCACAGTCACAGCCCTCCCAGTGCACTCCCATCAGGAACACTCATCTTGGAAATTCTCCTTAGTCCGTCACCACACAGCATCACGTCCAGACTCAGAACCCAAACCTGCCACAGACCCAGAGCCAATGCTCATGATAGAACCAGAGCCTGCCGCCATATTCTGTCCTGGAGGAGGAGCATGCTGTCATATTTGCCTTGAAGCTGAAGCCTGTAACCATGTCCATCTTGGAAAGGGTTATTGACATTTACATTTTACATTTATGCATTTGGCAGACGCTTTTATTCAAAGGGACTTACATTGCATTCAATAATTCACATTGACATTCCCTGGGAATTGAAGCCATGGCTTTGGCGTTCAAAGTGCCAATGCTCTACTGCCTGAGAGGTCATCATATGTCATCAAACTCCACAAAACTCCGCCCCAGTTCCTCCACCACCAAACTACCCCATGGGGGAAAAAACAAGACTGAGTTCCTAAAGAACTTAAGAGACTGGACTTAACTGGCAGAACAAGAACTGACGGGCAGCATAACCAGACAAGAAAAATGAAGGTATTAAATAGGGAGCACAGAGGGAGGTTAACGAGGGAAAACAGCTGGAATAAATAAAACTAATGACAAGGAAACAAGACGGGCGAGGTATCAGTGACAAGACACGAGCACGCAGCCAACGCACAAGACTGCGTGTTCACATAAAGACTAGACAGCATGCAGCTCGTAAAACACAAACTGCGCGCCATACCCAACACAACATGAAAGCACGCGGCTGATGAAAACACTAACCGCGTGCCAAAACATAACAAACATAACAAAGCAAAACAGATTAACATAGCGTAATCCAAAGCAGACACAAGAGAGAGCGCGGCTTGCACAAAGCCCACTCACATGACGTAGAGCTCGTAAGAACAAGCAAACACCTGTTCTCGTGCACTCACAATAAGGACAAACACACAGGTCATGAATGTCCGAACACACAAGACACTACACAGACAAGACAAGAGTGCGCGAGACTCGACACTCGAAGTCGTGCACACACAAAACACGACACATTACGGCAGTGTCAGAGCTCTGCCATAACCCCAAGAAAATGACTGGACTGAATATGGCAGAACCCTGACAGGAGGCCGTTCTTTGAATATTCGTCTTGATCATGGAAGCCATCCTATGTTTCCCTGTCTCAGCCACAGAGGCCATCCTATAATTCCTCATCTCAATCATGAAGGCAGTCCTATGTTTCCCTTCTCAGCCATGGAGGCCATCCAGTTTCATCATCACGGCTGTCCATTTCCTCATTTCAACCACGGAGGCCATTGATAGGAACGATTTGGAAATCCATTGCCGCTTGTATATATATTCTTTTCTTTACCTTATCTGTAAACATATTCTTTTCTTTTTTCTTTTAATAATTTGTGATGAGTATTTATAATCAAGTAAGGGATTTTTAAATTTACATACACTTCAGTCTATCGCCTATGAAACCAATTATTAGTTAAATTCTTTCTTTGCTTTTCTGTATTTTTCCATATAAGGATGGATATTGTCAGCACTTCTCACCAGATAGAACATGCTATCAATGTTTTGAGAAGTCTCTCTGTTGATAGTTAGAGCCTGAGCCGAGTTCAGCCATGGCATCCTGCGTATCTGTGCGTGTGTTAAAATGCTCTTAATTGGTGAGGTGATTAACTGGCACAATAAGGAGATGGAATGACCTATTGTTCTCGACAAGCTGACGCTTAGAAACACATTTCTACCACGTGGAAGGTCACTAACCCATCAACCATGTGATCGAAAAAGATATGCTTTTGACTGTCTGCTCTTGTGTGGAAGATTATTAGCTTTGTTTACCTTTCTTTCTTTCGTTCTTTCTTAGCCAATCAGAATATTTTAACCTTCAGTAATGATGTAGTTAAGGTTCTGTTAGAGTATAACTGCTGGAACAATGTAAATGGGGCGGCCTACGAACTCCTTGTGAGACTTGAAGCTTCTGCTGATGAAACTGCAAACTAAACTTCACTAAAATGTCTTTTAATGACTGCACTTCTGACTCCTGGTCTTCATTCATCATATCTGGTTCTCGGGTCTTAACTATAATTCCCTTACACCAGCCTATGTTCCCTCATCTCAGCCACGGAGGCCATCCGATGTTTCCTTATTCAGCCAGAGAATCCATCCTACATTTCCTTGTCTCGGCCACATAAGCCGTCCTATGTCTTGTCATAGCCGAGTCTGCGTTTGATTGACAGGAGCGGGAACAAACCACACAATCATACATCTGTCTCAACTCCCACAAAGTTTAAAAGAGGAGTTAATGCACCTTTGTTACGAGACAAGATTTATTATCCTTATGTTACTATGGTTTGTTCTGTGTCTCCCGTTTGTTTGGTTTCTTCCAGTTGTTTTCCCACTCTTTGCTATCCCTAAGTTCTCAGGTTTCTGCTATTGGCCGGCTTAAACATCCATCATGCTACATCAACCAATCAGCGACTCCGGTTCGGAATATAAGACGCCTTGGGGACCGGAAGAGGAGGAGAGAGGGGAGCTGCAGATTTTGTGCTTTGTTGGCATGTGACTTGGTGGTTGTTTGAACACAACAGTGCTGTCGGTTTGCTTATTGAGTTGAATGTGTGGAGAACCATTCTACGTGACTACAATTCTAATCGCCTGCCTAGATAGAAGGAAAAGGGAAGTACGTCACGTGACATAAATCTTTGCACTCACTTAGGTTAACCTCTATTAGACACATTAGGGAAGGAACGTGTGCAAACCCAGTGTACGTTTTGTTTTAGTTAGTGAAGTTTAGTTAGGGCGTGTCTCACGCTGAAGAGTCTTTTCTTTACTGTTTATGTTCTTAGTTAGCTTAGAGATTGGGGGTGAGTTAGCGTGTATTGGTTTTATTTTATTAATTTAACACCGCTCACTTTCTTCTCTCTGTGGCTTATTTTTGGTTTGTCCTAAGTTTCTTTTGGACTTGGCTGTGTATATAGATGTAAATAGTTGTTTGGATATATGTGTATATATATATTAGTTGCGGTTGTTCACTTGTGTAAATACACCTGTTTGTAAATAAAGTGAACCACCTGTTTGCCACACTCTGGCTTGTCATTCACACCAACACCTCACAGAGATAGATAACACATGAATCTGCTTAATTTATGTACATCTTCCTCATATTCCTATACCATCTGGAGACGTAACAACCTTCATCTCCTGGGTTTTTGTGAGGATTTTTTCAAAGGCTGGAGAAATTTAAAAAAAGTAGGCAAAGCCATTCCACAGCAGCGCAATTCATATTTTCAAAAAAAATGAGACCATTGTGGATTGATTTGTTTCATATTTTCATGACCAGAATAACCTAGTTGTTATAACTATATATTATGCTTGTATAGTGAGGATGTCAAAAACTCACCACACTAACAAAAATACAATTTTTTTTTTTTTTTTTATGTCTTGTTAAAGTTGTTTCAGATAGCATGTGCAATTGAACACTAGGTGTCACCGTTGAGACGGGTGTCCTTGACACAGTATGGCACATTTGCTTCAACTGTTTCGGTGTTTTATGAAGCCTCTCTGCCCACCACTACTAGAAAACAGTTGAGATGGTATTGTTAATTAAATAATTCAGTTGTTGTGGTACACAGTTATACTTGCTTATTTTTTCACAAACAATGAAATATAAAAACATCTTTATATAGACTTTTAGTCTATAGGTAGACAAATAATATTGTATTAGAGACAATTGGGAACAAAACTGAAGAGAAACTTGACAACACATTATTGTACAAAGTCCTTACATGCTTCTACAGTAATTACAATAAATTGTGTATTTTTTCTAATCCTAATGTTATGAACGGAGACGGATCAGAGTGTGTGCGATGCGGAGACTGACGAAGAGAGCAGGTTTCCAACTTAAAGTTCCACTTTTATTAGATCAAAACAAAAACACTTTAACAAAACAAAGAAGCAAACATGTGCATAAACCGAACAAAAACAAGACTAAGGAGAACACTGGAGACAGGCAGGACATCCACACACAACACCACAGACAACTTCACTAACTAACTTCAACCACCGACAAACACAGGGGAAATGCAAGAGTGTTTTATAGACGAGGGAATCACAAACACTTGGGTAGACTAAGGATTAAGTGATCACACAACAGGTGCAGGGAGTGAAACAATGACCTTACAGACAGGAAGTGTTCCCAAGACCTCACCAACAGGAAGTGAGAAGTGACATGACACACAGGAAGTGAAACAATAACAAGACTGACAGGAAGTGACAAAGGTAACCCTGAGGTAAGCATAATTACACTGTAAACACCTTAAATTAAAGGTTTAAATTTTATTTGAGGGTTTCTTTGTTATATTGCAATTATACATTTATGTACTGAGTAATAATAATTAACTGCATGGACTTACTATAGGGTCAGGTTTATGTTAGTTGCACATAATTGTGAATAAATTATTGTAATTGTTACAGTAACATGTAACAAGAACACTAAAATAAAGTGTTACCAAATAAAGTAACCAGAAATCTTTACATCTGTTCATTATATTTTTGATTCAATTTAAACGAAAATATTATGCTTGTAATTTCTGTAGTATGTTGTGGCTGATTTCGATGTCTTTTACACACGTTTGCCAGCAGGTGTCCCCAGAATGCAGTTTTTCAGATCACCTGTATCAACTGATTCAGTTTCCCATCACTAAAATGAACACACTGGCACACTGGTTAACCCATATTCACAGTATTGCACGGTAGTGATACACCGAATCTAATTCATCTACATTCAAAGGAATTAGCAATACAGGAGCTTGTATATGTACAGTGTAATCTGACACCTAAAACTGTTACAATCCATACAATTATTTATGAAATCTGCACTGATAATGAATGTGGACCTGGAAAGTCTCATGTGACATGCAATAACAATTAATATTGTGTCAGCTAGAGGTACTAAGGACCAATGGAGAAACAAGAGCCAATTAATAATTAAATAAGTTTTAATAAGATTGTTAAGGGTTGAGTTTCTTGCACACCGATTAGAGTAGGCCTATACCATTACAATTTTAACTAGATAGGATATAAAACATTATGTCAATATATAAGTTTGGAAAATATGTAGGTGTGTATTCTCACTATTGTAATAAATATCAAGGGAAGGTTTACTTGAAGAGCTGTATCAACACAAGCTGCTCTGAATTAATATTGCATGACCAACAAACAGTTACTTCTAATAGTTATTCAGTCCATGGAATATTCAATAAAGAGGCCCACTCAGAACAGGACCCTGGTGACTGACGTGTATAGAAATGTATGTCTGTATGTTTTGGCATCACATTTCACTGTAACAAAGAAATGCTCTGATGCTCTTAAAATGCTCTTTAAAAGTGTTATTTCACCCTTATATTAAATCAGAGCACAAATTAATTTAGTCATGGCTTTAAATGTTGCATGCAATGCAAAAATAAATAAATAAATAAATAAAAAATATGAATATATTCTTATATGTGTTTTTGTCCTGTTTTCCAATCCAAATATCTCATTTACTTAAAAGTAATATAAAGCTTCGATAAGTGTAATAAGTTTACATGCGTTTATGCTTAAAGCAAAAATAAATAGCAAAGAGTTATGAAAAGTTTCCTTTTAATCAAGGTGAGTTTTCTGAGCCCATTTGCAGACATTTGTTCTATATATCTATTTTTGTTTTAATGATAAACTCCATGCTTTATGTATTTTTTTTAATCTGTAAATGGATCATGATTTAAAACATTTGCTCTGAAAATAAGACAAAAAAACTGAAGAAGATTGTGATCAAGACATATTATTTCCATGGTTGGACCATGGTTTAATTAATACAATTAATTAAAAAGTGATGGATTGGACGTTGTAATTCTGAAGTGTAGAAACACAACTCATTGTGTCATTGTTGGGTTTGGTGTTGGGTTAGCCTTGTTTTGTAGTCTGTCTGTTATCAGTTCAGTTTTCCCTGTCCTCTGCCCTTCTTTTTCCATGGGCACTGGTTTAGTTAATTCTGCTCAAGTGTGTCTTGCTAATTAGTCCGTTAGTCCCTGATTTTGGTGTGTACTTCAGCTCTGTGTTTTCTGCTGTCTAGTTGTCTGTCAATGTCGTGTTTACCCCGGTTGTTCTGCTTGTTTGTTTTATAGTTTTGGTTATGCTTGTCTGGTAAAATTGGTTCACAATTGTTATTGCAACCCTGGTATGACATATTGCATTTCTCCCACATTTAGAGAACATATTGACGTATTGCTTTCCTTTCAATTTATTCCTTACATTTTCATCACCTAATTTTACCTTCATAAAACCTGCAGAAACCCCTAATTATATGCTAATAATGTCCATCAATAATTTACTCCAATGCTGCAATTATTTTAGGAATTATAATAACTAGGTAATTAGGTAACTAGGTATAGGTAGGTAATAACCAAACCTTAACCCACGATTTACCTTATATTAATCAGTAGGAGTTTCTTAGGTAAATATATAGTGCACATACAAATAAAGTGCAAGCATTTTACCTATTATTTGTTACACAGTTAGGAAGTACAGTATAATACAGTAAAACACATGACAAACAACCAACTTCAGATGTAACAAGGAATGCATTTTAACTTTGGTTTCAATTGATTATGAAAAGATATCATGCATTATGTTTTTCGCCCATGACTTGAAAGCAGAAACGTCATGTTTCTGCTCAAGCCCCTTACATGTGGCGCATGCGCATTATTACATGCTCATTGTGCACAAATGTAATTTGAATTAGGGGTTATTGATAGGTAGGTTGCTTGTTGCATCACCATAGCAACAGCACATTGATCAATTGGCGTTCTTGTTTGATTATTGAGTGTTTGGATGGGGGAGGGCAGTTATGCATCTCTGATCAGAAAATGATTCATTTGGTGGGTGAAATATTGGCTTTTTCTCACAATCACTGTTTAAAAAGAAACATGATCAAACAATGCGTATCTAAACACAAGTCGCGCAGACAGACTTCATCGTCGTCATCATATCTGCCATTATTCACAGTATATTAATCTGTCTCTGCCTTTTTTCTCTTTTCTCAATTATTTAAATAGTTAACCTTTAGAGGGAGCACAATTTACACTCATGTTTTTTTTCCGTTTGATTGTTATTGCACTGTAAAAAAACTGAAACTGCGATTTCTATCTGATTTATAATTGTTTAGCATGTTTATAGATTGGTTCAGTGATGTTATCTTGCACATCATCAGTTAATGTCGATGTTACTTCTTGAGGTGGCCACACTTTTCAGTGCATCTTCATCCTCATAATCATTATAAAACACGTGATGAAGAACGAAAGATGGAACCTAAAATCCGTAAATCAAGAGAACGATTACGTCACAGATTATTTTTTTATACTTTGATTCAAATCAATAATTACTTTGTGAAATTAATCATATGCTATTGATTAAACAAGGCCGGTGAATGACAGTAAACCATGTTTTGTGTTTGTCCTGCCCGTGCACGAACAACAAACAATAAAAAGTGTTGAATTAATTTAATTCAATTTATTCAACACTTGTTCATCATCCTTATAATTGTGGCCAGATTTTATTCCATAATGCTTTTGGCTTTATACAAATCACAGATGAGACTTTTTATATTTTCCTATAATTTTCCTTCATTTTATATTTGTCTATTTTGTCGTAAATATATGATTTTGGGGAAGTGGTGCGCATGAATCCTCACCTCACAGAAGTGTGCCATATAATTTTCAGACATTAAACATGAGTTGTAATTCTTAATTATTCTGTCCTATGACCACATGTGATCATTTAAATGAGGCTAATTAAAGTTTTGGTTTGTACTTTGACACTGCAATCAAACACAATTTCAAAATGACCAGCTAGGAAGCCAAAGTGATATATCTGACCGGAAGTATGGCGTTTACTCTCTTTTTGAACTTTTCAGACCATTCCATTCAGAAGCATCGAAGTTAATGAAACAAATATACACTGGTAAGATTTATTCTATCTCGTTATGATAAATTACCGATATACTATGAAACTCTCAGTGCGACATTGATCAAAAAAATGCAGAGGAACATAATTTTCTCTGAAAATGAAGTTATTTCCCGGTAGTGAAGTCAAAACGTAATCTTTAATGAATCTGACTTAATGAGTACCTATTCTGTTTGTTAAGTTGGAAATTGTATTAAATAGAACATGAAAAAAACGAAGAGTTTTGCAACATTTCTGCTGACTTACGGAGTCGCATGGTATAGTAATACATAGCAATAAATAGTATTTTGATGAAAACATTTTTTTCTTTTTTTTTTTCTTTTACAATTTCTTGAGTTAAGAATAGTTTATTGAGCATCTTCGGGTTATAAAGCAACATCAGTTTATTAAGCATCATCGGGTTATCAAGCCATTATCAGGTTATTGAGCATTATCGGGTTATTAATATTAAGCATCATCGGGTTATTAAACTTCATTGGTTTATTAAGCGTCATTGGGTTATTAAGCATAATCACGTTATTTAACATCATTGGGTCATTAAGCAGCATCGGGTTATTAAGCAACATCAGGTTATAAGCGTCATCGGGTTATTAAGTATAATTGCATCATCGTGCTTTCCAGTAGCTCAGACTGAATAGCGTGGCGCTTGCAACGCCAAGGTCGTGGGTTTGATTCTCAGGGAAAGCAAGATCTGATTAGAATGTAAATGGGTTCCTTGAATGCAACGTTGGTCGCTTTTAGCGTATGTCAAATGCATAAATGGAACTATAAGTAGTTGGCTTGTAAAGCATCATCAGGTTGAGAACGTGCACTCATTAATCTAAGCCTTTCCCAAAGTGCCATCTAACGTTGGGTTGTTGCGATCACCTATGTATGGAAGATTTGGGGGCCGGACTTTTGTGCCGAGGTCTGATTGGTCTGTGGTGGACAAGGGGGGCGCCCATTGAGGAATGCATTGGTCATCCTGGAGAGAGTGATTGGGAATCACGTGGACTTGACCGAAACTGAGGGGGTCGAGCATGAGAAGCATCAGCACAGAGCAGTGACCGGTCCGCTGAGAGATCACCTGGAGAACCCAGATTTAACGCGCACATCCCGCACTGAACATCAGGAGAAAAGCCCATGGCAGAGGGTATGTCATTTGTTTTTGGAGGTTCTGGCCCTCTTCACCAAGGTACATCAGGTGTTGCTTGCTTAGGAGACACGGGAGCGAGGGTCTGGGGGTCCCTGCATTGTCTGTCGTGTTTCTGTGTCGATTTCTTTCTGACCCCACATTCCCTCATGTGCTCGTGTAAGTGAGGTTATCGTGGAGCTCCGCTTTGTTTTGCTTCGTTGTTCTTTGTGAGAGTGTTTTGCATGAGACTTGAGGAAGGTATGAGGCCCGCGCCGGTCGCAGAAGGGAAGGAAACCGAGCGTGTGGATGCAATTCCGCTCGCCATGGGTTCAGATTTACACCAGGACTATCAAGGTGAAGAAGCAAAAAGTACTTCTCCGTTTTCTCCGTCGGTTTGACTATGTTAGCACACATATGAAAAGTCTTCATCACTTTGGAGAGAAGCGCCTGAAGAACCAGCAGCGAGACCAGAGGACATTATTCAATTTACAGATTATTTAATTGATATACACCAACATAGAAATAATTATGCGGTTATTAATAAAAAATGTAGATTCAAGATATCAGCGACTCAGTTTTCACAAGTTGAAAGTTGATTCGTGATCTCCTTAAATGTATTTCAACATGTTTCATTTGTTTTTTCTGAGATCTCAACATGCATTTCTGATATCAATTTTAGGGATCATATACATTTTCACATATAAATATATACATTTGAACATTTTCACTAGTAGCAATACAATGTTTGATATTAGTAACAGATATTTGCTCTAGTAACAATGTAATTATTTAAATCAATTATGATTTTAACTAGTATTTCTGATTTGCGAAATTGGAATTTCAACTAGTAAGAAATCAATTCTTGATATCAACAATTGAAATTCAATTCTTGATTGAAGAATTTGTATTTCTGCAGGTGATGACATCATTAGTTAAAATATTATTGCTTGATATCAACAGTGAAAATGTAATTGTTGATATCAAGAATTCATATCAAATCATATTATTTGTTCTGATATTAATTATTTTGTAAAAAACAACAACATGAATATATATATATATATATATATATATATATATATATATATATATATATATATATATATCATAGAATTAAATGAAAATTTAAATGAGGAATACTAGAACATATCTAAACGTTGTTCTATTAATAGTAATACTGCATTGTTATTCTGCTCAAATAAAAAGATTGTTTCTTGCTACTTTGTATGGGGTTTAATCTAAAACGTGGATTTTTTAAAAGTATTTTTGATAGACTTTACTACATGTACTTGCTATAGAAATAAGAGCAAATTAGTTTCCAGAACCCTATGCATGTGTATGTAGTTAATTAAAATTACTCAGTAATTATTTGAGTAAATACAAAGTAACTACGTTACGTTCAAATAAAGTTTGACCATTTTTTTCTAGCGGTTTTCTACTAAACTATTTATTCTAAAAACTAACCAGATAAGTATTCTATTTAAAACATTAAAATGATTTGTTGTTATTTTTTACAAACTCTGTTTCTAGGTCATTTTGGTAATTGTTTTATTCTTTCTGTTACATTTGAATCGTGTAATTTCACATGCACATATGACTGCATGCACATATTTTCCTGTTGTAAAAATCTCTGACGTTAAATGGTTTTGCAGGAGGGTGTACGAAAACAGAGGAGGAGGAGGGGCAGGCGACAAAGGAAGAACCCCAGTCGTACCATGGCGTGGGTATGTGCAAGTGGTTCAATGTGCGGATGGGTTTTGGATTCCTGTCCATGACCACACGAGATGGTGTGCCGTTAGAAACTCCAGTCGACGTGTTTGTCCATCAGGTAAGTGTTGAGAAACATATGAATAGTAGGTTATTTATTTTTAAATCAGTAGATAATAATGTTTAGGTCCTTGAATACCACTATTTAATCGGCTGTTCAATAGAGCTCTGCAGTGATTATGTATTTTTGTAAACCAACCAGTAATTTTGCATCACTCTGGTTCCCTCAACAAAACAAACGAGTAGTTGAGTTTACCTGTTCAGTTGATGATGTTTAATGTCTGACAACCTCTGTAGTCCATTTAGACACTTGATAGAAACTGTGTTTTGTAAGAGAAGTAAAACAAGTCACAAGAGGGTATTACTCATGTGTTTTATGTTGCAGAAGAAAGTGTGAAAATATCTTGAGCTTGTGTTTACCACAGATCTTATTTCAGTCATATTTCAGGCTTTAAAAAAACCCATTGACTTTAGGATGATGGAAGTGGAAGTGTTAAAAGAAATTCTGGGTTTTGGCCTACAAAAATATGCCATCCCTGCTGCATTGTTTCATTGACACTTTTCCCATTTAACTTTTTGTTATATTTTATAAAGCCAACATTTGAAATCTAAAACTGCTTAGGCCCTGTTCACAAATGGTATTATGATTTAAATACACATGTAAATGAGGTCTAAATTGTTTTGAGCTTGTCCACTTTCGGCCACTTCCAGAGGTAGTTGAAGACACATTTGGCTGGATTGCTTTCATGGTGCAGATGCTCATGTGGTTGCATGTGTTCAAACAGCCAAAAAATATCCTCTACTCTCCGTCTACTGACCTAATGCGTAAACATTATGAGAATCACACTGGCCAGACAGGATTTAAACTTTGCCGGCCGAAGACCCAAGTTTGGTTTGAAGATGAAAAACAGACCAATCACAATGTTCTCTCTCCATTCCTGATTTCTAACACACACTCCCAGCGTTCGGCATGATCTTACGGCCTTCAGAGCAGAAAAGAAAGCTGATGCTTACCGTGTGTTTCTCCATCATCTCCGGACTCGTTAGTATGTAAATTGCGTGAGTTTATTTTGTCCATTAGATTGAAAGATCTGGGAAAAAAACATACATTTACCCACATAGGCCCTCCCCTCGAAGATATCAGGACAGAAGTGGCTGAAAGTGTGATGCGATCAACCAAATTTCATCTCGATACCTGGTGTAAGCAGGGCCTTAGTTAAATGGCTAAACCAATCACTCCAACGCTAATGCTAGTGTCCAAATGCCAGGCAAACAGCATCAATGTATAAAGTATCTGAAGCTCTGCAGTAATTGCATTGGTCCACCCTGGCATGGTTAGTTTTTCTCTCTCAGCTCTCGTTTCCCATGTAAGTGCCATGTCTTAAAACAAAAGTCTAGTCTGTCAGCAAGTGCACCTTCAAGGATGACCCTTTTAATCTTGTTTCCTGTCATAAAGTCATTAGTCACAGACACGTGTATGCTATTGAAGTAGAAACATTTTGGAGCCCAATTGTATGGGTGGCACTTGTGTGCCGGAGAGCTGCTGTGACTTTAAACAGACCAGGAATGTGCAACTTCATTTAGTGTTATTTGGCACAATTAGCACATTACAATCAGCAAACAGCAGATCAAGAGAACACACAAAAATGTTTGGGTCAAATATGGATAAAACTGAACTATTGGGTTAAAAAATGTAATAATTGTTTTGTTTTTTTAACTAAATTTTACCTAAATATGGGTTGAAACAACCCAGCATTTTTTAGAGTGTGGTATTGGATATTTTGTGCATGCCTGTCAGTGAACAAACCGAAGATTTGTCAAGTGGCTGACTAGACTTTTCAATGGCTAAAACAATCAAGCTGTTTAATATAATTCCATTATTTACAGAATGCAACTTAATTATATTATACATAAGGAAAATTGAGGTTAAATGGACAATTGATTCACACAATTATAAAATGTTAGAAATATTTCAAAACATAAAATGTCCATTAGACATGGACAAAGTAGAAACTGACCCAAAAGGTTCAAGCCATCTGTTTTTATATAGGGGTCACTCCATTTCATACCAAATCAACCCAATTTCAGAAACTACTGCGGCTCAAAATTTTGCTTTTGTTAATATTTTTTTCCGAAAAAGACAGTGATGAAAGCCAAAATTTGAAATGTAATTTTATATTGACTGATTATTTTACTGTTTTATAGAGGTGGATCAGAAGGACACTTACAAGTGGGTAGATATGACTTGGACCATACAAAGACCATAGTTTAATTATTCAGGTCAAGTCAGTTCAGTCAGAAATAAGCAGCTCTACAGAAGACAATGGTGTTGTTATTCAGCTCAAAACAAGTTTTGGTCCCATCCAATAGTCTCAGTGCAGTCCAATCCATAAAATTACTGAATGTAAAGTCTATTTTAAAGCCCACCTAAGCGAGCCAATGGCAACAGTGTCATTGACGATCCACGTGCGGCACACACATTTGGTTACACAACATTCAATCCGCTGGTCTTTGTGAGAGCAAACAAAAGAAAGAGAGTTCTCCTCTGCGTGACAGATCCTTTCTTTATTTGCAGAGTTTTGCTTCCTATTATGTCAAAACCTGCTTGCTTCTGATTTCACCGTGTGACTGTTACTAATGGGTCATCCATGTCCATACAGTACAGATCCAGTCAACATGCTGGATGGTCCGGCTTTAAAAGCTGCCTTAAATCATGCCAGTGAGATGTTACTGGGAGGGAAATTGTTTAGGGAAATGCGTTAACGGTCATTTTGATCGACACACAATGGAAGTACTTGAAAGAAAACACTGCATCTGCCACAACACAGTTGTAATCAATGATATTTCACAAAACAAGCACTACCACAGATCCTCGTGGGGCCATTTACATGACATCAATAAGAGAATCTGTAATATTAGTCATCTAAAGCCAACCTTGGTGATCCACTGACGGTGTTTTTTACTTTTAATTTGTAGCATTTTACTTCTTAAAATCTTAAATAAACTATCCAAAAGAACTAGAATAGTTCAATAAACTGTGCAACATACTGTATACTCTAACTGATATACTCAGGCTTGTGTTCTATGGTCATACTGTATTTATTTGGAGATACAAAGAAAATCGTCCTGTCGTAAAAAATGTTTTTGGTTCTTTTTAAATGAGCATCAATTAATTTTAGAACACCTAAATAATACTAATTAATAATACTAAATAATACCTAATTCATACTTCATTTGAGTGTTTTTGCATAGCTGTAAGTTACTGACCGTTTGGAAGATGAAGATGCATTTCACAATAATTTAATAATGCTAAAAACCTTACTGGTCAAATGCAGTCTATAATTTCTTTCATTTATTTATGTTGAGGTAAAATATGACCGAGACATGTTTCATGAGATACTCCCATAGTCATGTAGTCATGTTCTTCTACTTCTGCTCATTGTGTTTGTCAGCACAATGTCATGAAGTCAAAGAAGATGATGAAGATACAAAAATACTTAGTTAATCTACAAAGACGAGGGTCGAGCAGTCTCTCTACAAACACAAAAAAAACAACCAACAAACTAAAGAGTAAACGGGGAGAACTAAATACACATGCAGTGATTAACAAATGACAAGCAGCTGTGCTGATCGTGTCCATGGTAACAAATGAGTGGCGGGAGAAACTAAAACAAAGGAACGCGTGACTGAATGAATACAAAATAAGAGTCATAGTGCTGTGGCGGCATGACACACAATAAGGTGTAATGCATTTACCATATGACTGCCATTGGTTGGTGGAAGTAGAATTTGAAAGGCAAGATTAAGTGGAACAGCAATTTAGGTAGAACAGGTTTTAATGCATTAATATAATGCCATTCTGTATAGATTGTAGATTTCTAATGTCCTGGATGCTGTAAAGTGCAATGTAACATTAGTTGTATATTAATAGAACCTGTAAAAAGATTCAAATTTCAGTCATCATTCACCCACCTCATGTTATTTCAAATGTATGATTTTCTTCCTTTCATTGAACACAAAAGATGAATTGTTTGAGGACTGAGCTGGTCACTCTGTTGAATGCAATGACAATAATGGGGACTAAGGCTTTCAAGCTTCAAAGAACATAAAAGTGATCATCTACTACTCTTGCCTTATATTCAAAGTCTTCTCAAGCCAGATACAAGCAAGTTCAGAAGACTGAGTGACTTTTTTGATAAAAGATTGAATAACTTTTTGTAAAAATAGAAAGGGTGAATTTCCTATTCACATCAATTTTAAGAATTCCTCTTTTTTTAAATGGAAGAGAGTAAGGCATCAATGAGTTTGAGTAAATGATGGGTGATAATGATATGATAATACAGTGATGATGTTTTTATAGGCCAACTCATAAACATGCATTTTATTGTTTCCTTTTGCTTTTGGATTATTGCATAAAATAAGCTTTGTGAGCTACAAATCTTTATTCTTGATTCTTAAATGTTTTGTTCATTCTGATAATCTCCACAAATTAACTTTAAAAATCAGATAAACAAATAGGCTATGAAGTCATTACATGTTGACATATGATGTACGGCAACCTCTGTTAGCAAATGCCTTTTTCAAGACAATTAAAAGATTTAACATAGTAACAGTGGGTATTAATGTGATTTTTGTCATAGCATAAAGCGTGAGAATATCTTGAGCTTGTTCGTCACCACAGACCTTATTTCAGGCATTTAACCGAAAACCCATTCAAAAAAACAATTGACTTCAAGACGATGGAAGCGGAATTAAAATGCAAAGTCTTTTCCAGTTTTTGGCATATAAAAATGCTTAATCCCTGCAGCACGTTATTCCTTTAAATAATTAGTTTAGGTGCTACATTTACGTTTTGGCTTTGTTTCGAGTTGTGTTTTTTTATGTGTTTTTGGCTGATCGGACCACAAGTAGACGAGAGAGACCCAGTCCTGTTTACACCTGCTGTTTAAATGTGTCTCTTTTGTGCACTTTCAACCACTTCTGTCCTGATTTTTCAAGGGGAGGGTCTATGGGTGGGTAAATGTATGGGTTTTTTCAGATTTTTTGATCTACTACTGGACAAAATAAGCTCACGCAATTTACACATGAACGTGACTGGAGACGATGGCCAAACACACAGAGAGCATCGGCTTTGAAGAGCACACAATCCAGTCGAATGCATTTTCCACTACCTCTGGAAGTGGTCAAAAGTGGACAAACTCAAAACGTTTTAGATCTCATTTATACCTGTATTTAGCATCATCGACTTGTGATTTGATAGACCAAAATACATCTTAATACCATATGGAAACAGGGCCATTGCCAGAAGAACTCATTCTTAACGGGGAAAATGTTCGCCCTCAGGATACACAAAAGCCAAGCAACCATTTGAAGAATTTTTGTGGACCCCTGCCACAGCATCCTTCCCAGTGGTCAGTGAGTGGGATTAAGAGACGTGTGTGCGCTGTGGGGGGATGTGTGTGTGTGTGTGTGTGTGAATCAGGAATGCTGTAACCTGGGTCGGGGGATGGTAAAGCATGAGCTTTTCACACATAAATCAGTCGCTTTCTCTTTCATATCCCATAAGAATTCACACCAACATACAGATGACAATACTTAGTGCTGCTGTCCTTTGGGGCTTTTATGCTTAAATAGTGTCTTCTGCAGTAACACAAACACCAGGTGTTTTGCATTTCCAACCTAACAGCAATTTCTTGCCTTTTGCATGTAATTAATTAAGTTTCAAAGGCTACTTTCAAACTGCAGGCAAATGTGGCCCAAATCTGATTTTTGTTGTTGCTCATCTGTGACTCAGATCTGTTGTTCTCATGACGGTGTGAACGCAACAAACCAGATGAAATCTGATAAGGATATCAATTCCGATACAGGTTGGAATTTTTGCATTGCGATCGCAGTCTGAACTATCAAAATGAAAGCAACATTCGTCACAATTCTGCGCTTATGGGAGTCACTTCAAAGTTTTTACATTCCCAACGTTATCAGGACAGTTGGGAATCTTTTTGTCATCTTTTTTTTTTTTTTTTCCTGTGTATAAATTCTCTGGCTTCACAGTCTCCACTCTATAAACAAACGGGCAATCACTTACTTTAATGTCTCCATGTTTACTTCCATATGAGAGTGTGCTGCTTGACGTCTTTTTATCATTTTTTTGCGCATACGGGTCAGTCCATGGGATTTACTCGCACTGGAATCTGATATTGGCGACATTTAAAACAACAATGTGAATAGCTATAGGAAAAATTCAGATCTGAGTAATAAATCAGAATTGAGCACTAAGGCTTGCAGTGTGAATGTGGGTTTGGTGTAGTGGCACAGCTGATAATGTTTTTCTGTCCTTCTCTCCTTTTCTCAGAGTAAACTGTACATGGAGGGTTTCCGCAGTCTGAAGGAGGGTGAGGCTGTTGAGTTCACATTCAAGAAGTCCTCCAAGGGTCTTGAGTCTCTGCGGGTGACGGGTCCTGGAGGAGCTCACTGTGTGGGCAGTGAGAGGAGACCCAAAGGCAAGAGTGTCCAGAAACGCCGGGCCAAAGGAGACAGGTGAGTCAACTCTATAGCTTAAAATGACGATTTAAAATGTTTTAGCTCAGGCATTGACCAAAAGTGCGATTTCATCTTTCTTACTGGTGGGTCTTTCTTGTCAACAAAAATTTAGTAGCTTTATTTTAAGTCTTGTGCCATTAGGATGCCTTGTTTGGCTTTTCAAATAAATACACTCTTAGAAGAAAAATATACAAATAATCCAGGGCAGAGCTCGCAACTCGAATTGTTCGTATCTTCCCATCAGCATTTCGCTCTCTAGAATATGAAGCCCCACCCCCTACACTATAAACAGACGCTGAAGCGGCGGCTTAAATCACTTGTTCAGAACTTTTCCGCAGAGTTTGCGCTGACAATTTGTTTCAATCTCCCGAAATGAACTTTGTTTTGGCTGGATTTTGACATCACGCATGCTCGTTCTTTGATTTTGTTTGAAGTATATTGGGCCTTCGGGGTGAAAGATTTTGCGATGGGTTCAAGTTGGTAACTCAGTTTGGCTGCATTTACCAAGAAAATGTATAGTCATACATCACTACACTATTGAAAACAGACAGTGGATTGCCTGCAAAATTTTCCTGAAATTCAAATACATGACCACACCTTAAAGCTTGCAGTTTCCAAAAGTCAACCCTGTTTCTTTTTGGAAGGCAGTTTGCTTGTATTTTTGGCTCATAAATATTTACCACTATCCGGTTTTACTTTTGACGTTTAATCAAAAAATGATTTTTTATTAAATAAAAATTCTAAAAA
This sequence comes from Rhodeus uyekii, assembly GCA_037043235.1. Classification (NCBI taxonomy): domain Eukaryota; kingdom Metazoa; phylum Chordata; class Actinopteri; order Cypriniformes; family Acheilognathidae; genus Rhodeus; species Rhodeus uyekii. Next base: position 779,103 of record JAWRVZ010000229.1, read on the forward strand.
TTGTATTGCCACTTTGGCAGTATACTCGATTTAATTTATGATTTAAGCAAAAAATCGTATCTCATGGAAAGGAATGACCTAATGGAAATTTGTTTCAACCACAGAATAAAACTATAAAAATTAATTGCGACTTTTTAGCTTAGAGTTTATATCTATATATTATATCTATATCTTAGAATATACAGTGGAATCTGGTTATGTCGACGGCCTCAGGGGTTGCAAAACAGCGTCAAGATAACCGTTTAGCGAGATAACCAACACCCAATATATCTGTTTATTAGATGAAGCGATTGGCATGCTATAAAAATGTACATACACTGTATATGTTTGCTAACAACAAAAGGCATATGTGCACCAACTAACAGCAGAGATTTACCAGTATACAATAAAAACACTTTACATTTTTGATATAAACTTTAAAATATATTCTCCAACATTGCAAACACAATTTCGCTCACAGCGTAAACAGTCATAACATATTCGTGAGGTCATCACGCTGTACTAGATTGCATACTTTCTTGCGTTTTCTAATGTGCTTTCTCAACAAATTCGGCTTCGTCTCGTCTTTTAATAACAGTGTTCCCTCAGCGGCGCTGAGCAGAGCGCTTCAGAACAGAAGCAGGATGTGTTTGTGTGTTTGTGTGTTCGTGTTCATCTAAGCCTCATACTCATTGGTCGTTACCGCTCGTTACTGACCAATGTCAAAATATTTGAGAAAACCAATCAAATCAGAGAAGGCGGGCTTTACGTGCACACAGAAGTGGATGAGGCTTTGGGATGGGGGTGAACCCACGGCAGCTCTCGTATGAACGTGAATGTGCTTTCACTTCAGAGTCATGCTGTGAGTAAAGCGTCACTGACAGAGCGACCAGGACCGCGATCCACGTGCAGCGCAAACTCAGTGCATTCGCATGCGCTCATGACTCACGAGATAACCATGTGAAGTGACGACTTTGTCCGAGATTTTTGCTCAAGATATTAGGGTTCGGCAACATTAAGGAATCAACATTAAAGAATCGAAAATACTGAGACAAATAGGGAGTTTGACGGTTCCACTTCAAAAACGTCGACATAATAGTATTGGCGAGTTAACCGTGACTCGAGATAAGTGATAGTACTCCACTGCATATATATATATATATATATATATATATAGAGAGAGAGAGAGATAGATATAGATATAATCAGAATGGCAAGAAAGTCTTTTTCCCTTTGGAAATGGACTTATATCTCACAATTCTGACTTTTGTTACTTTTTTAAGGGAAAAAGACTTTCTTGCCATTCTGATTTTATAACTCACAGTTGTAACTTTATATTACACAATTCTGACTTCCAGCCTAGTGGAAGTGGGGGTATGGGGGGGTATGGGGTATCGAGGGGTGTATAGGACATTTGTGTATTTGTAATGATATAGAAATGGTGTAATGATAAGCATTTGTTGTAGATGTAACAACACTTTTTGAAAAAAAAATTTATATATGAAGTAGAAATAGCTTAATGTTTTAGGTAATGTTTGCCTGTTATCGCTTACTATGTGTGTCTATTTCTTCAATATCAGTGTGTAGTGTGTGTGTTTGTTTTAGCTGCCCATTAGAGAGAGCCTAAGCCCCTCTCTTTGATGTCTCCAAAAATATGTGGTTTGGTCATCTCCCCCCTTCCACCAGTTCCTCCCCTTCCCCCTCCTCTGCCCTCGGTTAGGGCTGCATGGACAGGCTGTCGATGTGACCCGGATCAATAACCGGTTAAAAACGCCTGATTACTGATGCATATATACCTGATGGATTTCCCTCAGTCCAGAGGTTGTTAAAAGATGTTTTCAAATGAAAGTAACTTTAAATGTTAGCCTTGACCAAAATTATTCTCTTCTCACCTCTCAATACAGATGTTATAGATGTAAACAGTTACTCCATTCTGATTATTGTGAAAGACACTGTGTTGACAATATCTGCATGCAGATCCTTATACCCTCAAAGGGTCTTGCGGGGTCTGCGTTCGATATAACCCTGGAGCATGTTGCCCCTTTAAGAAGAGCCTGTCCATCTGTCCATCATGGTTATTCATCAGCTCAGTGGACTCTCTACATTTAGCCTCATTGTTTTACTGAAGTAGCCCTTGTGAAAAGGACACTTTAGCATACTTTTAAAAAGAGTGCTTATTGCAGAAACCATTACTTGTTACTTAACCATTATGCTGAATATATATAAAAAAAATATCCTTAAGTGGGAATGGAATGTTTTTAGAATGTTTTTGTTTTAATTGTATGTTATTTACAGTTAAATGAAAAAAAGTACCTCTTTGACCATTTTAGTTTACCATAAATGCTCATCAGTACATTCACTTTAACCACATTTTATACTGTCTTTGAAATGTGGTTAAAGTGAACGTACTGACGAGCATTTATGGTAAACTAAAATATACTTTAATGTCATTTCTATTGAAACTATTATACAGTATATAGTTAATATTAACTTTAAATGTCATTAAACAACAGACTACAGATAATATTATAATCAAATGCTTTACGTGTGCTTTAGTCAACATGTCAAAGTAAGTTTTTTTTTTTTTAAGCATGATGAAAAAATGCACAACTTTAAAGTACAACTTTTACTTAGACATACAAACTTTAATTTATTGGACTATTTTTCTAAAAATTTACTGAAGTCGGTTTAAAACCGTAATCATGAATCTGTATTCTCTTGAAGTACACTTATGCGGCCTATTAATTTCATTAATATTATGTTATCTGCAAGTACAGTTTGTATTTATATTTAAAATATATATGCATATACGCACACGTCACACACATAAATTACATAAAACTTTTATGTTAGATTTGAATAATCTGTTTGACAGTACTAATATATATACTGTATGTATGTATGTGTATATATATATATATATATATATATATATATATATATATATATATATATATGTATATATATTTAAAAGAAAACTACAATTACTATCAGAAGATTACAAGTGCACTTTCATTAGAGAGCAAAGTCGGTTCATTCTTCGACCTCAGGATGCAGAGAAGACACCACAGTTTATTTAATTGATAACAGATGAAGGTGCCTGAGAGGGGTCAGGGGTGAGGATTTCCATGGAAACTGCATGTGTTTAGGGACTGGGTGGGGTGTTTGGGGGTTAGGGCTGTAAGAGGTCATAGTTCATAGGTTGCTGCTGCAGCTCTTTTCAAACAAAGGCCATCATTGCCTTCTGCACGCTCCGCCTGCTGTCCGTCCGTGCCTCACACTGTGCTGATGAAGGCCTCGGGTCAGTGCCTATAAACCACCAGAAGCTGCAATAGTGTCACCCTAAAGTCCCCTGTGCCCTGTAGTCAGTCGCCCACATGACCTCAGCTGAGTGGACATCAATGCAGCAGCGACTGCCCCATACCAAGCATCCATATGCTCCTGGGATCTCCGCACATGGCCCTGTGTAAACTCTGACAGCCTGGCCATGAATTGAACACTTGGGAAAACACATTTCACAATACACTGTGCAATATTCACTAATTATTTTATATTTCCAAAACTGTTCTATAAGATACTGAGCCCCTATAAGATAATAGATATAGTCTATTAGATATTCTATAAGATATAGTCATAAAACAAAAATTATAACATGGGAGGATTTTTTTGTATTATTCTTATGGATGTTGTTTTAATCGTTTAAGTACATTTGTGATCATAATTTTTCCACAGGTGTTACAATTGTGGCGGTCTGGACCATCATGCCAAAGAGTGCAAATTGCCTCCCCAACCCAAAAGATGCCATTTCTGCCAAAGCGTTGGACACATGGTTGCCAACTGCCCCACCAAGGCCCAGCAATCGCCACAGGGCTCTCAGGGAACGTCTGCGGGTCTCAAAAGGGAGAAAGCTGAGCACAGTCATTCCCCGCCACCCACCGACTGAGAAAACCAATCATATGGAAGAACAAATGCATAAATGCTGCTGTTGGAACTTCCTCAGGTCTATAAAAGCAACAGATGAGGAGAATGTCACTTTTTTTAGTCAACACTCAGGAATAGAGCTGCTCTCAGGAATTTCAGTAAAGTGTTTGGTGTATTACTCCAGTAGTATCTCATATCTCATGAAGTGATCTTTCTCTACTGAGCTTCAGACGAATGACTAATGATGTTTTTTCTTGATGTTTTTTTGAAAATGTTTTGATGGTGGCTTTGAATTGGGGATTTGGCAATTGCCAATTTTGCAATAGACTGTCCTGATCACCAGGGACCAAATGAATGTTAAAACCACTGACGTGGCTCTTTTAACCAGCGACTCTTTTTACAAATCTGTCACTAGCAATCTGTGGTTATCTTCAAGCAATAACACGCTCTATTAGACATGAAAGTAAATAATCAATCAGACTTTTATCTCTAAACTTCAGGCTACAGTCAAATCTCGGCTTGATATTTGCTGTCTTGTCTTAAATGCTGCTGATCTGTATGTTTGTTAGCGATATATTTTGTTACTTGTCTTTGACAACTGGCCTCAGGGGTTTTCTTGGAGAGCGATAGAGAGAAATAAGTAATTCTGCTGAACAAATGTTGTTGATGGTGAAGACATTGGCTCTGTTCTCATGCTGCCTGTATTGTTTTGGAATGTATTTAACAGCCTTTTACTCCCATTTTACAGGAGGAGCTGAAAGACTTTAAACCATATTTAATATATATATATATACATATGCATACTGTTTATGTAAATATATTATTATCCTTTAGTATTTATTTATAGCAACTTGTTCTCCACGATGTAAAAGGGACTCCAGCTCCTACCTCAAGCTTCTCAGTACTTTCAAAATACCTCAACTATCATCTCATGTGCCACAAATCAGCTGATATTGATGAGCTTTATTTTATCGCACTGATTTCTTACTCTGTGCAGTTTATTTTGTTATATTGTGGAGTGTTGTGATTTCTCTGTCTGTGCTGAAGAAGGCACAGAAATCGGTCTCATCTAACATTTGACTAATAAATGCCTTTTACTTTAGCAGTGTTGAATCATGACTCTGAACTCAGGGAGTGTATCAAGCATGATTTCACATGTAGTGATAAGAATTATATTGTTATATTATAGATCCAAACCAATTTCTGAGATTTGTGGATCAAGCAAGAATGTATATCCTAACTAGAATGCTGTAGCTGCCTCCTACTTAAACTGGAAACATTGCCGTTATCTAATGCATTCCTTTATGCAACTGTATTTGTTTTTATCGTATTTAATAAAAGAAGGTATCATACAACGTTTTGCACCATTTAGATGTGCTCGTACTGTTTTTGACTATCCTGTTGAACTTGGGAATCGCTTCTTGAACATTTGAATGTAATGTGAAGTTTTCAATGATTTTTGTCTTCCAATAAATTTAGTGGAATGTGAGTAAAAGACTGATTGTGATCTCTTCTCTCAATAGTGGTACAATAGATGTATATTTTATTTACAGTTTTTTGCAAGACAGACGATTTCACTAGACCATTTTATTCACTATTGTGTTGATTGTTTTAAACTTATCAAACAGAAAAAAAGCTCTTTTTAACAACTTGGGGTCTTAAGTGGCTTGGAAAAACCACAAAAACTGCTTGAGCGCCAGGTAAACTTTGCGAAACAATGTTCTCTGCATCTCCAACAGTGTAAAGGAACGTGCCACTCGCAAAGAAACGCTAGGCAATACACACGATCGTCGGTTAGAAACCTGGGTGTGCTCTTTGATAACAGTTCTTGAAATCATTCTTCCATCTTAAAAATTGCGACATGTGCTCTCAAAGACAAATGCGGAAAAGATAGTTCATGCGTTCATGAGTTCAAGGCTAGATTATTGTAATGCTCTACTGGGTGGTTGCCCTGCACGCTTAATACACAAATTCCAGCTGGTCCAAAATGCAGCAGCTCGAGTTCTTACTAGAACCAGGAAGTATGAGCATATTAGCCCAGTTCTGTCAAACCTGCACTGGCTTCCTATTAATCACCGAATACATTTTAAAATCTTGCTAATTACTTACAAAGCATTAAAGCTCCACTGGTTTAGCTCCACAGTACTTGAGCGATCTCTTAACACATTATAGTCCTTCACGTCTATTGTGATCCCAAAATACTGACCAGCTTATAATACCTAGAATATCAAAGTCAACTGCTGGCGGTCGATCCTTTTCCTATTTAGCTCCTAAACTCTGGAACAGTCTTCCTATTACAGTTCGGTAAGCAGACACACTCTGTCAGCTTAAATGTAGACTAAAAACACATCTCTTCAACCTGGCATACACATAACACATTATACATACATTTTGAATCCAAATCATGTAAAATGATTTTTAGGCTGCATAATTTAGGTCAGCCGGAACCGGGAACATTCCCATAACACCTGATGTACTCGATACATCAGAAGAAGAATGGCATCTACGCTGATATTATTCTCTATTTATTCCGAGGTTACCGTGGTCAGCCGGATCCGGGCCATATCCAGATCAGATGAAGGACCTGCACCTGGACACGAGCACAGCACTGCCCTGAAGGGTCTGCGGAGACCGTGACTCTACTGGACCCTCCCCTGTGACGATCATGAACCCATCTCTAACCGGACCAAATTGGACTTAATATTGGACTTGAATTGTTGTATAATAATCATGCACTGTTTGGCTGTTGGCCAGAGGAGAACTGGTCCCCCGACTGAGCCTGGTTTCTCCCAAGGTTTTTTCTCCATTCTATTCTTCATTCATTCGTTACGTCACCTGCTGGAGTTTTGGTTCCTTGCCGCTGTCGCCTATGGCTTGCTCAGTTGGGGAAACTTAACACTTAATATTCATCAATTGTATTGATTTGCCTGCTCTTTTAAGGCTGCTGTTCAGCCAAACAAACTTTGATTACCGTATATTGTTTTCCTGTGACCACTGTAAAGCTGCTTTGAAACAATCTGCATTGTAAAAAGCGCTATATAAATAAAGGTGCTACATATGTGTGTGTGTACAAATCTTTAAGTCCTGTGTTTAACCTGAGAGTATTGCTGCTCATTTCCTGTGTGCTACAAGCTTTAGAACCACCTGAGTTGGGTGGGGTGCATGGCCCATTACTGTTTTTAAAAAGAAAAAAAAAAGATTTTTTTTCTTTTGTTCTTGTGAGTTAATAATTGTTGATATTATTTATCAGTTATTGCCAGTAGCAATGTCACCCTGTAGGCCAAGACTGGTTGCCCACTCAAGCCAAATAGGTTTGAGGCTGGTTAGTTCCTGGATGGGAGACCTTTTGGGAACGACTAGGTTGCTGCTGGAAGATGTGTTAGGTGTTAGGCCACCGTGCGATCTGTTGTGGTTCCTAATACCCCAGTATAGTGATGGGAACACTGTACTGTAACTTGCACAGTCCTGTGGATGAGACGCTATACCGAGGTCCTGACTCTCTGTGGTCATTAAAAATCCCAGGATGATGTTTGTAAAAAACAATTTGCCCATCATAGCTTTCTAAATCAGCCCCATTCTCTAATTGGCTTCATCACATCTGTGTCCTCTCCACCAATAAGCTGTTGTTATATATATATATATTGACAACACAATGAAAAATGTGTCAAATACATAACAACAGAAACAATACAAGTCAAGAAATACATCAAAAACACAATACAAATAGAATAACTAATCTATATGCCAGAAGTTAAAACTTAAAACAATCATATTATAAATACACAAATATATACATAGAAAAGAAGACAAGGTTAAACATTGAAAGCAATCTTTGACTTTTTAAAGATTTTTTTGTTTTTTATGCCGATCAACGCACCAATAAGCTGGTGTGTGGTGAGCGTTCTGGCGCAATATGGCTGCCGTTGCATCATCAAGGTGGATGCTGCACTCTGGTGGCGGTTGAGGAGCGTTGAGTGTCTATGATAAAGCGCTATAGAAATGTATTATTGTTAATTGTATAATTATTATTATTACTGAGAACTGTTAAGTGGGAATATTTCGTAGGGTGAGGGATGCCTCATTTTTTGTTAAATCAAGTTTTCTCTTGTGTTTTGTTAGAGAGGGAGGTAGGATTGTCTATGTCTTTTCTTTCTATTTTCTTGTTTTTGTTTCAATAGGTAAATTACCATCTAAAAATCCTAGTAAGAACCCGTTTTGTTTGTTGCGTTGCCCTCTCCCCTCCTGAAGGCTTGGTTGTTTGTTATCCCACTATGTAAATAATACACGTTTAACTTTTATTTTGAAGTTGTGTCACTGTGTTTCCGTGTACTTGCCTTGGGACCCGGAGACGGAAGTCTCTTCTCTCTCTCCAAAAATTAGTTACGTTCAGGCGTAACAGGTTAGAATATTAATAATAAAATATTATTAATTGAGTACATGAAGTCAATGCATGCTTTATTTCCTGTGAGCTTTTTGCTTTTTTCAAGCCCAAAATTATTTACCCTGAGCTTTTTTCAGCCCAAAAATATTTTGTTGAATTTACTTTATCGTTGCGTGAAATGACCATTTGTTCTGTGTAGTAATTTTGCATTGCAGTAGCTATTATTCGAATATTTTACTAATATAATATATGATTAAAATTATTTTTGTAGGCATAGTGTCAAGTGAAGTCATCTTTATTTATATAGCGCTTTTTACAATACAGATTGTTTCAAAGCAGCTTTACAGTGGTCACAGGAAAAGAATAAAAGTTTTGTTTGGCTGAACAGCAGCCTTAAAAGAGCAGGCGAATTAATACAATTGATGAATATTACCTGTTATCTACGTGCACCATTTTAAGTTTAGTGCCACCAGTCATCAAAGTTTTTTTTGAACACCAGAATAAAATTGACATTTTACCACCATGTTAGTAGGGATGGCTGGCGCGAAACCTGCGTTTCGACACAGTGTCGAGATCCCGAAGCGTAGATGTTTCGAAACACTGAACCGAAACTGTGATTCAAAACAACAATGTCACGTGACTTTGGCTAAACGAATCGTCTGCGTGTTTCACAAGTTTCGACAGGCGGTGCTTGCCGAGTCTGCGTTTGATTGACAGGGGCGGGAACAAACCACACAATCGCACATCTGTCTCAACTCAAACAAAGTTTAAAAGAGGAGTTAATAAACCTTCACCTCGTGTGTTTTTGTAGTGACATTTATTGTGCGACTTGGTTAGTTATATTTAGGCTACATTTAAATTAAACATATTTACTCATAGACTACAGACAGTGACAGATAGATAGATATAGTGACACATTCATATAGGTTTAGTTAGATATTGACAGATAGCACAGCAGTTAGACATGTAGAATTTCATAAATAGATAGATTCAAATATATATATATATATATATACATATAGATTCATAGATATATACATTTATATAGATTCAAATATTAATATGTAGATTAATAGATATATATATACTTTCATAAATATATAGATTCATAGATAGATCTATATATATATATATGAGAGAGAGAGAGCGAGAGAGAGAGAGAGCGAGAGAAAGAGAGAGAAAACTCGCCACTAACACAAACAACATTTTTATTTTTTTTAATGGATTGTTGTTAAAGTTTCAGACATGTGCAATTGACCACTAGATGTCGCCGTGGAGACGGGTGTCGGTATAGAGTTTCGAAGCCTCGAAACAATACGGCACATTTGATTCAAGTGTTTCAGTGTTTCATGAAGCCTCGCTTTGCCCATCACTACATGTTAGCAATATATGCACATTTTCTTTTCTCATAAGGAAAAAAGTAGTTGAAAGCAGTTTTGTTTTAAACACAGTAGTTGTGTTCAGGGGCGTCACTAGGCCCTTTTTAGGGGGGCTTCAGCCCCCCTAAACTTCTGCCCAGCCCCCCTAAAAAATATATTTGATTAATAAATTTTTGATCGCTTCAGTCCCCTTTAAAAAAACTAATTTGAAACGGCGGCAAGCTGCGTCAAGTTTCGGCTCCTCCCCTTATCTGAGTCTGCTTGGGTTTAGCGCATTTTTCAATCTGCAGGGGCGCCGAGCAGTGAACATCAAGGTGTGTGTCGTGTGTGCGTGCATTTATTGATAGATTGCTAATGCTATGATATTACACCTGCATCGGTGCAGTTCTTTGTCATAAATGCATTGCAGTTTACATAATGTAATCATGGAATAGTGCAGGGGTGGCCAACCCGCGGCTCGCGAGCCGCATGCGGCTCTTTGACTACTCTTTTGCGGCTCTCATCCGGCCCGCGGAGACCTTTTTGTCTACGGAAAAAATACCATAAATTTACATGTATCCTGCCAAGATCAGCCGCCGCTCACGTGGACATGATGTTTTTACCGAATTCAAATAGAGGCGCGCAAAAGCGCGTTCCCTTTCGAGAGTGGGAACGAGATGTTTAATGAAATGCATTTGGGAACTCCTCCCCTTCACGTCATTTCTGAAACCTTATGGATAACAGCAGTTGACAACTGGCCAATCGTAGCGCGATGCAGATCTGGCTGCCAGACGGTATAAATATCATTTCCTTCATACTTCTCTAAACGGAATTTGATAAAATAACAGAGGTTACGATAGTAACCGGAGACGTTTTCCAACCGATCACTACATTACCAAACTGTTGCTTACTTTTTATACTTCCGGTCACCGTCAATGAGATGATATACCGTTTTTGCCCGCATATATAATTCACAGACGCATTCTCTCTGTATGCACATATAGCTCGCGGGTGTCATAAGTAAAATGTATAAAGTTTTTATTTATAAACATATAAAATGTGTGCTATATGTGCGAGACCTTTCTAATGTCAAAACCCATAGGCGGAGTTTCACTTTTGTGCTTGGGGGGGCACCTACCAGGCCAGCAGACCACGAGCTCAGATTTTTTTTTATATCATATTTACATGTCATTCATTCTACATATAAAATACATTTACAATGACTTTATACCAGTGCTTATCAATTATTTTCGGTCACGCCCCCCTAGGAAGAGGTAAACATTTTGCGCGCCCCCCCTTCCCCCATTTTGGAACTTTCGCCTTGTTTCCATGGCAACGCATCATACTTGTCACCTGACATACCGCAGTCACAAAAAGCGCTGTAAAATAGTTAATTCAAAATAGTCACAAACTTGGCTCAACTTGTTGAAACCTAAAATAAATCTTATGTTGTTGAAAACACTGAATTGTTGTGATAAATGACAAGCACTTAGCTCATCTTTTTTTTGGATCAGTGCCAGATATCGCGTGAAAACACCTGTGAATTTAGTGGTTGATCACTTGACACATATGAATGCCTGTGTGATCGTACAAGTCAAGGGATGAGGAGACGGTTATCTGAACTTCATATCTGCTGCTCTTGTTTAGTGCAAGAAAACATACTCCCTGGCAAAAAAAACATGTACCCCAGTGAAGAATAGCGAATAGAACAGACCAGGGGCGTAGCCAGAATTTTATTTTTGAGGGGGGCCAGTTTAAAATGAGGGGGCCTAAGCATAACGTAATCGGCAGGATTCGAACCCGCGCGGAGAAACCCCAATGGATTTCTAGTCCATCGCCTTAACCTCTCAGCCAAGACTAGTTGTGTTGCTACACGCAGCGCGCTGGAATCGACTCTTTATAGTTGCTGTTTTGTGTAGCATCGGCAGTGATAGGGTTAACACGGGGAGTTCAGAAGTGCGGCAAAAAACAGCGAGTGTGTTAGACAGGTGCGCTTGTTACAGTGTGTTCTTCATTACGATTAAAGTTCATAAACAGAGCCTCCCTTGACCTGTCATAGAACTACTTCAGACATTACAATATCTTACCTAATGCAGAAGAAACCGCCTCTTTTTCCGAGATGCGTAGATGTCCACTGTCTTCTCTTCTGATAGATTAGACACTTTTAGTAGTGGATTTATTAAAAAAACTACGAATGTCCATTTTGTTTATTCAGCGCGTAAAACAGAACGAGAAGAGCGTCCACTCACGTACCGCGATACTTTGAGATTCGCAAATCGCGGGAGAATGTAATAAAGCTACAGTAATAAAAAATAAATACAGTAAGTAATTAATTAGCCATATCTTACTCATTCTATACACAGAACTAATAAGATAAGACAAATAAAACGAGAAAATATGAATTCTGTAATAACAAAAAAATATTCAAAGCACAAGGCAGGCATTCATTGGCTCTGGTCTGCCCCCAGCCCCCCCCAAACTCCGCCTATGGTCAAAAACCCCATCAACAACTTATGCGGCTCTCCGCAGTCATGAGCTTTATTTTGTGGCTCATCATGCTGAACAGGTTGGCCACCCCTGGAATAGTGGATTGCAGTAAGGTTAGTAGCATACCACCCTACCCTAATAGTCAAATAATATTTTTTTAATCATACCCTTATTGGGGGCTGAGCCCCCCTAAAATCAAAATCCTAGAATCGCCCCTGGTTGTGTACCATTTTATACTGATAATGTATTTATATTATGTGCTTACAAACACTATTGTCTCTATGTGCTGGGGAGTGAAATGAGAAACTAAGGGGCCTGCAGTAAAATATAATATATAATACTGTATAGGTAATATAAGGTGAAGACCTCCTGTCCCCTTTGTGTGTGTGTGTGTGTGAGAGAGAGAGAGAGAGAGAGAGATATGGTGTTACCTATAATTAATATAGGATTTCTGGTATATTTTGAGAACTATGCAAAGTTTGTAATTGTTTTATAACAAAAAAAAGGCTTTTTCGGGTATCAAAGAACTTTGCTTTTTAGAAAGCAAATGTAAACTTTTTGGACTTCTCTTTCTGTAGTGTAAAATTATTATAATATTAATTATATATATATATATATATATATATATATATATATATATATATATATATATATATATATATATATATATATATATTTATATAATTAATATAATCATATTAAGTTATTTTAAACTCTACAGTCAGCTTAATTTAGTTGTTAGAAATTTGTCATCATTTCATCACATAGAAATTACTTTTTGTTAGTGTATCTTTAAAAATGATTTGCCAAATAAAATATTTATTGACAGCTACATTCATTCAGATTTTCTTCGAAATTAGAAACTTTTGAAAGCAGTGATTTTATTTTAAGGAGAAAACAAAATGTGCATATATTGCTGACATTGGTGGTAAAATGTAAATTTCATTCAGCATCAACTCATGAATATTAATCTTTTAGATCAAAAGACAGGCACTTATGGCAAGCAAAGTTGTAATATAAAATTATGGCTTGACTAACTATCCATAAATATATTTTAGAGTTGAAATTGTATTTCAGTGATTCATAATTATAATTTGGCTAGTCACAATGATAACTAGAGAGTAGTAAGAAATTCAACTTGACACATTTCTAAATACATTCTAACTAGTCTAAATATTATAAGACATCTGTAATAATGACATCATAGATGTCTTCAATTTACTCACAAAGGTAATTAGAGATCTTTCTAATTCAGTTTCAACTATAATCAAATGTATATTTTTAGATCACCACCACTAAGCCTCTGACAACTCTTTAAGTTTTTATCTAAAAACATTTTCCCAATTATAAACACAATGAGGCTGTAAAAGCTGTTGGGTGTGATGACGTTTAAGTCCCTGGCAGTGTCTGTGGGCCCATTTAGTCCCACTTTATAGCAACTGCATTTTTAATGCCATGTAACATCTTAAATCAATACTGATGTTTTATAGAATAAAACATGGAAGTGTCTTGAGCTGGTTTTCACCACAGACATCATTTCAGCCATTTAATGACAACAATAACAACAACAAAATTACAGAATAAATATCTGGAATTGGAGTTTTTTTTGTCAAAACTGAATTGCGACTAGACAGAATAAAGTGATTGTGACCCTATTAGACCCTCCATGTGAAGGCCTCATGAGTCCCATAAATGTAATGAATTATTATTATTATTATTATTATTATCTTCAACCAGACAGAACTGGATTAAATATTTTGAGTGTCCCGATTTCAATCTGACCTCTGATCTGAAATGTTATCTATATCATAACCATGCATAATCATATTTGTTTGTAGGCCAAAGGAGAACTTGTCCCCCGACTGAGCTTGGTTTCTCCCAAGGTTTTTTTTCTTTCTATCATCTGATTTTGGGGTCTTGCCATCATCACCTCTGACTTTCATAGTTGGGGACACTTAACACTTGATATTCATCAATATTATTGACTGACCTGTTCTGCTGGATGATGACATCACTTAAATATGATCAATTAACTAAATGAATAACTAATGATTATTGCAATGGAAATTATTAAAAACTTAAACTGCACTATTTTCTTCTAGAGCTGCTGTGCAGCCAAAACAAACTTTTGTAACCCTTATTTCTGGATGCCGTGTCGGCGAGGACTCCAGTCTCTTCCGCGGGTACCGTCAAATAAACACGGGTCACAATGGTGATGATTTTGTTACTTTAATAGGAAGCGTCGGCATAAAAGCAGGAGCAGCCACCTAACTCATGTACAACTCTCCATCTCCTCTCTATCTCCTATCACCCAGCATGCCCTGCCTTAAAGGGGCCGGCGCACAAAATAAACTCACTAATATAACAAATTTGCATAAAACAAACAAAACGTATTAAAGCATTTTTAAAGTATATTACCCCTAAAATAAATTATCACTAACATTCTTTTCCTCAAAATAAAAAGTATTTAACAAATAATAAAACAAGTGAAAATAAATGAACATCACAATTCAAGGTTACAGTCTTCCCCTGCTTATCAAAGAAACGTCCTCGTTTCTCTCAATATAATACTGAATTATTCAACAACCTCAAACAACCTATCAACATAACCCCAACATGGAGAGGAACAAGCAGGCAAAGTCCATAAGGAACCCTTGTAAGGTTTTAGGCGGTTGTGATGAACCACCCACCTTCTTGACTGTGGATTCCGTGGATCTGTAATCTCGTAGGTTACACCTAGGCTATTATCTTTGTCCATTCTCCTCAAAATTTGATAGGGTCCTTTCCATTTAGGAGCCAGCTTATTCTGTTTCTGTGCTGGGTCATCCAAAAACACAAAGTCACCTGGTTCATGTGGATGGAAAAATGTCTTTTTGTCATACTGCCCTTTCTGCTTAAGCTTAGCTGTGGTGGATTGTGCAGCAGCGTCTCTGAAAGCATAGGACAAACGTGTGGTTAAGTCTCGAGCATAGTCCGCAGGGGTACCTGATGTACATGAAGTGACGACTGGACTACAGTTCAAAAGGATGTCAGCAGGTAAACGTGGTTCTCTGCCATGTGCTAGAAAGAAAGGAGAAAATCCAGTGCTGGAATGAACACTTGAGTTATAGGCCAGTTCCACCTGAGGCAAATACTTATCCCACTCACCCCCACTTTCACAAATGTACTTAGCGAGTTGGTCTTTTAATGTTCGATTCAGTCTTTCGACCATTCCATCACATTGAGCATGGTAGGGAGAGGTACGGGTTTTCTCAATGCCTAGTTGACTGCACAGATGTTTAATCAAATCTGACTCAAACTGTCTACCTTGGTCTGTATGGATTATCTCGGGGACTCCGTGCTGTTTAATGTAATCCTCAAAAATACACTGTGCCACCGTTGTAGCGCGCTGGTCTTTCAGGGGGTACAGATTGCCAAAACGTGTAAAATAGTCCATCACAACCAAAACATACCTATTTCCTAGGGAAGTAACAGGTAGCTCTGTGATATCTGCAGCAATTCTTTGGAATGGTCTTTCTGCACTGATTGACTGTAACGGGGCCCTTTCATGAGGTGTGGTAGAACTACAAGATTGACAAGACAAACATTCAGCACAGAATTTCTGAATATCACGAGCCATGTAAGGCCAGTAGCACATTTTCCTGGCTCTCAACAAAGTACGCTCAGCACCCAAATGTCCACTAAATTTCTCTCCATGAAAACACTTAAGAGCTGTTAAAATAAGTGCCTCTGGCAAAACTACCTGGTAACTGGAAGGGCTATGCGGAGATGATTTTACTCTACGACACAATATACCTTCTTGAACCGATAATTTAGGAAATTCATGCCAGAGTTTTCTCAGTGTGGCAGGGGAACGTTTGAGTCTGCCTAATGGGGGCCTTTGATTACTGTTCTCTTTCCAGTCTATGACAGTACTAAGACAAAGGTCAGCCCTCTGCTGAGCTTGCAACTCTGCCAAATCAACTGACAATGTTGGAGTCACGTCAGGAAGAAGTCCACCATCGTTCGGTGCTTCAGCAGCAACGGGGACTCTTTCAGTGGTGGTATGGCTGGAAATGACACACTGTACTGCTTTTGTTTCTGTCACCGGCGAGCTAGGACGCCGTGACAGGGAATCAGCATTACTATGCTGCTTTCCTTCTCTGTAAAGAATAGTAAAATCATAGACATCCATTTCAAGTATCCAACGTGCTCTTCTACCAGTTGGATCATTATCAACAGAGGCCTTTTTCAGATGTAACAATGGTTTGTGGTCAGTAACAATTTTGAATGGGGCCCCTGACAAGAAATGTCTGAAATGCCGAACCGACCATACCACAGCCCAGAACTCACGGTCATAAGTTGACCATTTCCTCTCAGAAGGAGTCAATGTATGACTGGCATATGCAATTACACGTTCCTTCCCATCCTGCATCTGAGCAAGCACTGAACCTACACAGTCATGAGAAGCATCAGTGTGGAGTAGAAAAGGCTGTGTGAAGATAGGGTGAGCTACAATGGGAGGATTAGTGAGAGCATACTTCAGTGATCTAAAAGCATCTTCACATTCACTCGACCACTTGAAAACGGCACCTTTTTGGGTTAGAGCATGAAGGGGTGCAGCAACTATAGCAAAACTTCTGACAAACCTCCTATAATAGGAGCACAAACCGACAAATGCTCTCACCTCAGTGACAGTTTTTGGGACAGGCCATGACCGGACCTTCTCCAGGTTCTTTTCATCTGGCTGAAGACCTTGACTGGAAACAACATGACCCAAGTAAGAAACTTCACTGCGAGCAAAATGACACTTACTACCCTTCAATTTAAGACCGGCTGATCGGAATCGCCTGAAAACCTCCTCAAGACTGTTAAGATGTTCACTGAAAGTACGACTGAACACCAATACATCATCTAAGTAAACAAGACAAACTCTCCAATTAAGTCCACGAAGCACCAGCTCCATCAGTCGTTGGAACGTTGGAGGGGCATTCGTCAGACCCATTGGCATAACTTTGAATTGATACAAAGCACTGCCTGTATTGAATGCAGTTTTCTCCCTATCATCAGAGTCTAACTCAACCTGCCAGTATCCACTTGACAAATCCATTGTACTAAACCAGCATGCACCAGACAAGCTGTCTAGAGCGTCTGACGGTCGGGGCAAGGGGTGCGAGTCTTTGACTGTGACCGCATTAAGCTTCCTGAAATCAATGCAGAATCTGTAACTGCCATCTTTCTTTTTTACCAAGACAACAGGGGAAGCCCACGGACTACAACTTTCCTCAATGACATCATTGGAAAGGAGCTGCTGAACTTGCCTGTCTATCTCAGCTCGGATGTGTGGCGATGTTCTATAAGCCCTCTGCCTGATGGGCTGTGCATCTCCAGTGCGAATGCTATGTTTGACCCAATCTGTACGACCATAATCACAATCATTTGCACTGAAGACATCAGAATATTTGGAAACCAAAGTCTCTAGCTGTGTCTGTTGTTCTCGATCTAACGCAGAGTGACTGAGGTCTACCTTGGGCTTTGGGAAAGGTTCACTTTCAGTCTGTATCTGAGCTACTGTGGACTCCAACATTGTGTAGTCTTCCCCTGGCTGAGAGACCAATGACTGGAACTCACCAAGCCTCGTGCCACAGGGAACATGACAATCATCATTTGTCGGATTCATAGCTCGAACAAAAGTCACACCTGCTTTTACAGTGTTTACTGTGCGTGCCACAAAAAGTCCTGGTACTGTCTGAATTTCAGGGTCTAGAAGTCCAACATAACTACATGTGAACTCCTTTTCACCAATATTGGGTAGAATTTTTGCTAAAATGTTCATCTGTGACCTAGCAGGAATCAGAATGGGCTCTAAGGTTACAGCACAGCTCCTGAGAGGAACTACATCCTGCGAACATAAGAGAGGAACAGTCCAGTCCCACAATTTTAACTGATTCTCTCTGAGGTCAATTTTAGCGTGATGTTTGCTGAGAAAATCCCAACCAAGGATGATAGGCTGTGTAGCATTTCTAACCACTTGAACATTATGGGAAAACACTTCCTCACCCAGTCTGATAGTAATAGACAACATACCAAGAGTGTCAAGATAGTCACCAGTAACTGATTTTGCCAGTAGAAAAGATTTCTGAACAGGTTTTTTTATGAGAGCGGGAATCGACATTCTCAATGTTTCACTGATCAAAGATATTTCTGAACCTGTGTCTACAAAAGCCTGTACAGCAATATTCTCAATGATAGCAAACACATAAGGTGTGGGAATGCCAGGAGTTACCAGTTCAGCTTGTTTGGGCCCACTCATAGATGTAGCAGACACTTGGCCCATAGTACCTGCTACCAGACGTTTCCCTGTAGATCAACAGCATCATCAAAACTGACGCGATGATCCCCAGACAAGGGTGGATGGTCGCCAGAAGATCGTGGGGGATATCTCTCGCCAGAAAACGTGCTGGAGGGCCGTTCTGTTGTGCGATGATCCTGTTGATTATGACGATGAGAAGCAGGGTTGGCATATTGAGCACCATAACGTGAATGTTGGCTTGTGTGATGATCTCGATGATGTCGAGATGGGCTGACGTGACGATCTCGATGATGTGGAGATGGACTGAAGTGACGATCTCGATGATGTGGAGATGGACTGAAGTGACGATCTCGATGATGTTCTCGATGATGTGGAGATGGGCTGAAGTCACGATCACGATGATGTGGAGATGATGCGTATCTCTTTGGTGATGCGAGCGGTGAATAACGATGCTTTTCTCTACCACGTTCAGGAGAGTAACCTCTCTGTCTGGAAGCATGTTGAAAACTGTGCTCATTCTGTCTCTTTAACTGACTAACTTCCATCCTGAGTGTCTTAACATCAGAAGTTAGTTGTTTTACAGCAGTCATAATTTCCGAACTAATGTCTCCAGATGATGCTGTCTTTGTGGACACCATGGCCGAAAGCGATTCACCACTGGGTGAAGTTGTAGATGAGTTTGGTGTTAGGTTGGTCTTTTGACTAAGATGGGAAATGGGTGCAAGCCTGAGAACTTCCTGTGCCCGTTCCCACTTACAAGCAATTGCTAAGGCTTCCTCTAGGCTAGTAGCACCATGTTCATGACATTTTGCTTGGAGAACAGGGTCAAGACCAGCTATGAACCGTCTAAATCTCTCCATAGAAATGGCTGCTTCACCATAGTTTGGAAATGCTTCTAACACCAGTCTTGTTATCTCAGCAGCAAATACTTCCAAAGGCTCTTTGGGCATTCGTGGTCTGGCATTCACAAAAGTCTGGAAATGCAGCAAAAACTGTTTTCTTCCAAAAACATCATTTAATGCAGCAACACAAAGTTCATAATTTTGTTTTATCTCTGGAGACAGGGAGAGCCAGTAAGCTAACGCATCTCCACTCAACCGCGTGGGCAAAATGGCGGCCAAATCTCGTGTCTGTGCATCAGAACAAGCTTTAACAGCAAGCTCTAATCGGGCTTTCCATAGGGAAAAACTGTCTTTATCCCTACCGTCGCCATGAAAACACTGTGGAAGATCGACCTTGAAGTGAAGAACTTTTGTAGTGTGACGAGCTGAAGCCGCGTTCTCTGCGCGCTGAGCTGTAGTGTCTACTTCGTCGTCATCGCTCTCGTTGGGAGACGGAGCAAGCACGCGGGAATCAGTAGACATTTTGAGTTGATTTAGGGACTGTTAAACTTAGAACGGAGCGTGATGCAATAATGTCTTTAAACAAGCCAAACGTCTCATCAAAGTTCACTCATCACTATGCTTCGCGGTGCATTGAAAAATGCGCCGTCTTAGTTGATGCTTACTGCCGCGAAACTTCCAGAAAGTTGAAACCGCTGCCACCAGTCTGTAACCCTTATTTCTGGATGCCGTGTCGGCGAGGACTCCAGTCTCTTCCGCGGGTACCGTCAAATAAACACGGGTCACAATGGTGATGATTTTGTTACTTTAATAGGAAGCGTCGGCATAAAAGCAGGAGCAGCCACCTAACTCATGTACAACTCTCCATCTCCTCTCTATCTCCTATCACCCAGCATGCCCTGCCTTAAAGGGGCCGGCGCACAAAATAAACTCACTAATATAACAAATTTGCATAAAACAAACAAAACGTATTAAAGCATTTTTAAAGTATATTACCCCTAAAATAAATTATCACTAACATTCTTTTCCTCAAAATAAAAAGTATTTAACAAATAATAAAACAAGTGAAAATAAATGAACATCACAATTCAAGGTTACACTTTGTTGCATTAGTTTCCTGTTATCTCTGTAAAGCTATTTTGAAACAAACTCTATTGTAAAATATTTCTATATAAATAAAGGTGACTTGCCTAGTAGAGCCAGGAGCATTAAATGTTAAGACGGCTTGCCATCTGCGTGTGGTAAATGGGCGCTGGCTCGGACGGCCAATGAAGGAAGGAAATTAAACCCAGCGCCTCTAACACAGGCTTTACGGTAACAACATGGCCACTCACTTGATGTTAAGCGCAGACGTGCTGCTAATATAAACGCCTCGAGAAGATTTTGCACACTTTCCAGCTGTGAAATGAAGCTGTCGCGAGGCGCGTGTGCTTTAGCCCGGAGGCTGCAGGTGTTGCGGGCATGCAGATGTGCAGCTGTCTTCACTAAAAGCAGCTTCTCTGTGTCCTCAGTCAAACACAGCTCTGCACTTCTGTACAGGAAACACGGGGAGCCCTCGCAAGTTGTTCAGTAAGGTTCAGTAGGTTATAATAACATATGGACCGTTTTACTTAGTTACCCGCGTGTCCTTAATGTTTGGCAGGTTGGAGTCATTGGATCTTCCCCATGTGGGATCTGAGTGTGTTCTGGTGAAGATGCTGGCGGCTCCCATCAACCCCTCGGATATAAACATGCTTCAAGGCAAGAGCACAGCCTTTGATTCAGTGTTATAAATTTTGCATTACCTGTGAATTGATTCCTGCGGACAAATGCATATTTGGGCCAATAAAAAGAAAAACGGGTGATATATATAAAGGTTGTTTTAATCTTTGTGCATTGTGGTATTATTTTCAAATGTTCCTTTAACATGTCATTAACATAATGTGTCTGAATGTTATATTCTGGAAAAATCATTTAAAAAGAATATATTTTTGAGAACAATGGAAATATATTAAATACATTTTTGAGAATATATATATATATAGGCAATTTATACATTGTTCTCAAAAATGTTTTTTTGTGGTAAATTAAAGCAACAAATACTAAACTCTAATGTATACGCTTAAATAGGCCATTGCGAAATGAGAACTTGTTAAAAAAACATGTTATGTAATACAATATTTTAAGTGTGTAAAATCAATTTAAATTATATTTAAATAATATAATATAAATATGTTTCACCTTCTTTCTGGGAAAGCATCACTACAACTTCTGAAAGTGAACAGCATCAGATAAAAAGCAATGCTACGAATCAGAACATGTAAACAAAACAAAGGCAAAAACTCATTTAAATGCCAACGATTCTTAACTTGGTAATCTGTTATAATAACCTGATAACTGAATAATCAAATGGAAAACTAAAACTCTGCACAAATTAAATAAATGAACAGGAACGTATGGCATCCTGCCTGATCTTCCAGCAGTAGGAGGCAATGAGGGCGTTGGCCAGGTGGTGGAGGTGGGGGACCAGGTGAAAACGCTCAAGGTCGGCGACTGGGTGATTCCAAGAGATGCCGTTATAGGTGAACATTAAATGTGCTTTCAAAAGGCTGCTATGTGTCCTCATCAGATGTAATAGCATTGATCTGCACAGGTACGTGGAGAACAGCAGCTGTTGTGAAGGCTGATGATCTAGCGGCTGTACCTAAAGATATTCCTGTACTGGCTGCAGCCACTTTGTCAGTCAACCCCTGTTCAGCTTTTAGGATGCTCACAGACTTCGAGGAGCTCAAACCAGGTTCTTTCATTTACCTCAAGTAGGCAGAGCAGTAATATATTCAAACATTGATCATGCACTAATGTCTAACTGTCTTTTAGGAGACACAATCATCCAGAACGCAGCTAACAGTGGCGTTGGACAGGCTGTTATTCAGATCGCTGCTGCTAAGGGTATTCAAACCATCAATGTCATCAGAGACAGGTAACAATGAACTGTGACTCATCATGAAATCATGATGAACTTTCTCTTTTGTTTCTGTAATGCCCTTTTGCTTAGTTATATTGTAGATAATTAATTGACGCAAGAAGTCAACAAGTCATTCCGTCTCCGTATGGTACCAGTTAATCACCTCGCCAATATAGACCATATTAACACACACATACAGATACACAGCTTCTCCAAGGCTGAGCTCGGCTCAGGTTCCAACTATCAACAGAAAGAATCTCAAAATATTCTGATAACATGTCCTATCTGTTGAGAAGTGCAGACAATATTCATCCTTACTCTATGGAAAAATACAGAAATGTAAAGGAAGGTTTTAACTAATAAAAAATCCCTAACTTGATTATAAATCACTCTTTACAACTCATTCAAATAAGAAAAAGGAAAAGAACATATTAAAAATAAGACAACGAAAAGAATATAGGTACAAATAAGAAAAATAAAAGAATACATATGAAAGCGGCAATGGATTTCCGAATCGTCCCTACATTGAACTCCACTGTATCTTGAAATCGGTGTGTTTTAACATCTCCATAAAACCAAAGATGCTCTGGGGCCTCATGTATCAACACTACTTACGCACAAAAACATTGCGTTCACCAGCTTTCACACTCACGGTCGGATGTACAAACAGTGAAATTAACGTGACAATATGCGTTTCTCCACGGCAAGTTCATGTCTGGCGTAAGTACATTTCTCATTGTTTTGTCCGTTGGTGACTCCTACAGGCAATGAAGTGAAGCTGCAAACTTTACAGTCTGTGGGAAGCATTGCTATTAATTTGCAATTTATAAAATAATTGACATATATTGTCACACAAGCCTTATGGGAATATTCTATAAATTATGCAATTAAGAACATATAAAAGCGTGTGCAAATTGACACAATCCTTAGTCTATGGCAATGGCAGCTTTGGCAATATTAGAGGACACTGCTAATGGCAGAATCCGAAGAGAACTAGTTTTTAGGGACCACAATGATTTTCTGGCCCAGGATGACTGCCTTATCAGCCGTTTCAGATTTCCAAGGGCTATCCTCCGTATCTAGTTGGGTCCGAATCTAGAGAGAGAGAGACAGCGAGGAAACGCGCAATACCCGTTCCATTACAGGTGCTGACAACGCTTGGTTTCCTGGCAACTGATTTTTTCCAAAGGGAACTGGCAGAACGCTCAGGAATAAGCGAGTCGTCTTTGAGCCGCGCAATGCCAACTGTTCCCATATGATGCAGTTGACCAGCCAAACGTTAAAATGCCATTTGCAGCGATAGCCGGTTTCCTTAATGTAAACGGGGCGATCGACTGCACACACACAAGGCACCATCTGAAGATGAATTTGCAAATGTGAATCGGAAACATTTCCATTCAGTAAATGTGCAGATTATATGTGATGCTCAAATCCGCCCAACAAATATTGTGGCAAGGGCTCCTGGGTCAACCCATGATTCATACATTTACAGTGCAACTTTTAGATCCAACCAACCGCATTGACGGCGTCAGCCAAACTCCCCCACTCATATTTTTTTCCTTTTGTTATTAGTTCTGGAGGACAAAGTTCCAAATAATTTTTTTCTTCTAATTTCTACCACCGATAGTAGCACCTCCTATTCACTTTCTGTAAAGTTTCGTTTTCGTACCGCTTGCTTTAGCCATTTTCTTACTGCTTTCTTTTGTCCAAGTGGACTCATTACCATATTTAAATCAGTTTAATTAGGGGAGGAGACTGGGTGGGGTGTTGCGTTCGTGCATGTGCGCTCAATTTTATGCTAATCGGGATGTACAAAGAGTACGCGCGGGATACTTCGAACGCAGAGATTGATACATCTGGATTTTTTTGTCCGTTCGCACATTCACAACTTTGTCCGTACGTAATGTTTTAGTATGAATTCAACGAATTCAAGTCTTAGTACATGAGGCCTCTGATGATTTTGTCATTGTATAAAGCAGCTTGTTAACAATTTTAGGCCTGACCTGCAGCAGCTCACGGACAGACTGACAGCACTTGGAGCCACACATGTCATTACAGAAGAGACACTGAGACGCCCAGAAATGAAGGAGATTTACAAGGTCAGTCTGACACATTCTAGTATTTGCTTTGTCCGTATGTGAATTCTGTGTAATATAAGCCATGTGCAAAAACATTCTGTGGCTTGAAAGAGAGACTGTATCTTGCTTTTAACAGTCGTGTCCTCAACCTAAACTGGCACTGAATGCAGTTGGAGGAAAGATCGCCACAGAGCTGTTACGCCATTTACAGTAAGTGGCCACATTAAACACAGAAATCAAAATTGATTGGTTTGCTGGATCTGTGTGTTGTAATTGGTCGAGTGCTTGCAGTGTTTTTGGGAAGTACTGACTAACTCAAGCACCGGCCCTTTATTCTGTGTATGAATTATTATAATGAGGAATACAGTAATGCCTCGCCACTTCGCGGTTCAAGTTTCGTGGCGTCAGTGCATCACAGATTTTTCGAAAATATTTATAGAAAAATAAAAATAAGTAAAAAATAAGTATCCGGTCCACAGTAACCGTGATAAACAAGGGATTACTGTATTGTGATGTATTTGTTCACGGAAGAAAAGTCAAGACTACAAATGGGCCCCTTGATAATGTGTATGTACTCCGTTTGTAAATGCTGAAATAAGGTATCTGTGTTCCTCAGAAAGGGCAGGACTATGGTGACCTACGGTGCAATGGCCAAGCAACCAGTCACTGTTCCAGTGGTGAGTTTGACTGCATTCTCTCTCATCGGCACTGGATGAACCTTGATATCTGGTTTTATAGAATTATGTGGTGTGAATTGCAATTAATAATAATAATAAATATTATTTAAGGGCGCCTTACAAGCATATAAAACTTTAAATAACAACCAAGAAATAAGCAACTACAGAAGAAGAAAAAATAAATAATAATAAAATGAAATTAAAATGTATGAGTAAGCCAGCCTGTAAAGGTGTGTTTTCAAGCGTGATTTAAAAATAGACAGCATGGCACTGTTTCATATGTCTTGGGGAAGCAAGTTCCACAACTGAGGAGCAGCGTAGCTAAAAGCTCGAGATCCCATGGAAACTAGACGTATGCGCAGAGGAACTAAAGGGAGTATAGATGAGGATCTGAGGGTTCGAGAGGGAGTGTGTGTAGAAAGCAGATCATTGAGATATGATGGAGCTAGGTTATGCAGAGTCTTATAAACTAGGAGGATTTTAAATTCGATGCATTGTTTTACGGGAAGCCAGTGTAGTTGTTGTAGAACAGGAGATATGTGTTCCGGTTTAGCTGTTCTGGTAATTAATCGTGGAGCTGAGTTCTGCACTAACTGTAACTTATGTAGAAGTTTATGTGGAAGACCGTAAAAGAGAGCATTGCAGTAATCAATACGTGAAGTGACCAGAGCATGAACCAGGATGGCAGTGCTGTTCAATGAGAGGGAAGAGCGGAGGCGATTGATGTTGCGTATGTGATAGTAAGCCGACCGTGTAATGTTGTTAATATGTGCTTCGAAGGATAAGGTACTGTCAAAGATAACACCAACTGTTACCAAAGATAAGACCAACTGTAGAACAGTCTATACTCAAAGAAAAAACGGTTATTTTTTGTTAAACATGTTATTTTTTGTTCCAACAAGTAGTATTTCTGTTTTATTGCCATTCAGTTTAAGATAATTATTTGAAAACCATGTTTTAACTTCAGCCAGACAGTTAGAAAGAAAGAAAGGAGGAAGTTCAGAAGTAGGTTTGGAAGATAGATAGAGCTGTGTATCGCCGGCGTAACAATGAAAATGGATACCATATTTCCTAAAAATGTTTCCAAGTGGGAGTAAATAGATGATAAATAGTAAAGGGCCCAAAACTGATCCCTGTGGGACACCTGTGGTGATGGATGCCGGTTTGGATCTGAACTTGCCTAGTTGGACAGACTGGGTACGACCAGTGAGATATGAGGTAAACCATGCTAAAGAAGTACCAACGATACCAATGGCCTGCAGTCTGTCTAACAGAATTTTGTGGGAAATAGTGTCGAAAGCTGAAGTTAAATCAAGAAGAATTAAAATAGATAGTAGTCCTGAGTCAGCAGCTATCAATAGGTCATTTGAAATTTTGATGAGTGCAGTCTCAGTACTGTGGTGGGAACGGAAACCTGATTGGAATTGTTCATAAAGGTTGTTAACTGAGAGGTGATTGTGCACCTGAGTTGCAACAACCTTTTCCAGAATTATAGAATTATAATTTTTTCTTTAGAGTGCGCTGATCTTTAAAGATGTGAAAATAAGAGGTTTTTGGCTGACCCAATGGAAGAGAGACAACAGACATGGTAAGTTTCCCCAAAAAAGGTTTGTTCTGTCCTTTTGTCGTTTTGATGTGTGAAGAGTTAAATTTACAATTCTCGTTACCACCTTTGTCCTCTTGTGATTAGATGTAGACGCCTTCCAAAAGATGCTGGATGAACTCTGCATCCTTATTCGTGCAGGAAAGCTATCAGCTCCGAATTGCACCGAAGTGAAGATTCAGGACTTCCGAAAAGCCCTTGAGACGGCCATGAAGCCTTATGTGTCCACCAAACAAGTTTTTGTCATGTGATCCCACTTGTCACGTTTTCTCAATTTGTTAAGGTCTGCATTAATTCAACCCCAGACTCACATACACAATGTGTGACATCAAAGTCCAGTGAGTTTTATGAGCTTCACGGAAGGATTTTGGCATTATCTTTGAATGTGTTGATGTTTATCATATACTTGGTATTTATGAGCATTAAATGGACTTTACTTTTACCTGTTTACATTTATGAGTGAAAGATTGCTGCTATTACTGATTGTTAGTGATTACTGCCAACATAAGCTATCATATAATCAAAATTGAAAAAAAAAATTTTTCGTCTTAATTTCAGTGTCTATTAAGCATGTGGCTTATCTTTAATCAGAAAAACTTCTGCTGCAACCTGTCACTCACATGAAATCCACCAACAGCAAACCACAATCTTCCAATCAATTCCTCATGGACAAAATCAAGCCCCACCCTACATTTGTTCTTGATCTAGAATCCGTTTCAAACAGCTATACGTCACAGATAAAAGCCCCTCAGTGATGACGTACTTTTGCAGGTCAACACCTAAGTTTGCATCACACTTATTCCCAGCAGGATTTTTCCATAGGCTTTTGAATTATTGCAAGAAAAAAAAAGAAACATTTATCATATCATCATAAACGTTTATGATGCTCGCATGTTTTATCAAGATAATTTTCAAACACACCATTTTCATTTTGAAGCCTAAATATAGTCAGCTGAAATAAAAACCTAAACATAGGCTATAAAGAAACTGAAGGGTTCGATTCCGGAATCCACTGCTGCTTCAATATACGTAATATTTTGAGGGAAGTTTTTGAGTGATTTCTTCACATTTATGCTCAATTCAGTCTATTGCCTATGTAACCAATTCTTAACTAAAGCATTTACTTTACTTTTACATATTCAAAAGAATGAAGATGAATATTGTATGTATTTCTCTCTGAGAGAGTGAACATTTTATCAGTATATTTAGTAGTTTAACCTTGAAGAAGGTAGGTGTGTAGGTAGATGTGTGTGTGTGTGTGCTCTGTTACAGATCAGTATTGGTGTGAAGAACTGGCATGGTAAGACAATCTGACACCTAGAAATGCCTTTCTGCAACCTAGAAGGTCATTTAATTTAGTGCCTAAACCAGAGGCCTTGTTGTCAGCCGTGTGATCGATGAATATATGCGTTTGACCATGTGTGGAAGTTTATCTATTTCTTAACCAATCAGAATCAAGTAATAACGTATTACGTAGTGACCTTAGAGTAAGGTACAATTGCTGTAACAAATGTGAATTTATGTGTGAAAATGCATATGGTGCAAAATGCAATGTATTTTGCTACATACTTATGTATAAGGCTTCTGCTGCTGAATCTACAAACTATTCTTCAGAAAATTTTCTTCATCATATCTGTCCCTTGGTTGTTTAACTGTTAATTCCCCTACAACATTATATGGCTTCATGCCATAAACATTGACCTACAAAAATACGTCATCCCTACAGCACTAGATTTGGAAGAAAAGACTAAGGTTTCATGCCGACATAAGGGATGTTTGCCCAAAATGAATTTATGTCAGTCCAAATTTCAGTGTAAAACACAAAAGACATTTTTCAAAAATATCTTCTTTGATGACAGCCTTTTCATTTTGAGATTAGACAGTTCAATAAATATAAGCAAATCATAATAGATCTTGGGCCAGAATTCCTAACGGCTTGAGGATCAGTGTTGAGAAAAGTTACTTTGAAAAGTAATGCATTACAATATTTGGTTACATTTTGAGAAAAGTAATATGTTACATAACTTTTGCTTTTACTTTTTCTCTTATCTGGGCTGGGCTTGTTTGTTTGATTGTTTTTATAGTAAAAAAGTTCTAGTTTTGGGCAAATGTAAAAACCCTTTCTCCCCAAAATTGAAATAAGCACTAATCTCTTGATTCTTACTCTCACTATTGATAAGAATAGGAGAACTCTCAGTCAATAAATGGGACAACAAAGTAACTTGTGTTACTCATTTGTAAAAGTAACTGAGATGTGTTGTAAATTTTAAAAGTAATTAGTTTTTTGTACCAGTTACTTAAAATATAATCTGATTACATACCTTGCGTAACTTGTACCCTCAACACTGGTCAGAAATTTGCTAAAGACACAATGAAATTTCCCTTTCATACACAACATTTACAAGAGCATTTACATGGTTCATGCAAGGTCATTTATTAAGGTTTGTACTAGTCAGTTCACTGTAATATTGGTAGGTTGTCACTGATAGTCATTATGGAAATAATCCAGCTGCGCCCCAAGTACATAAATGGTAATTGAAAGGTTATTTCAGCTACATTAAATACTGGTGAGAACATGCCATTAAAACACCAGTCTGAAGGGATCAGATGACAATATTACAAGAATGATGCTGTGCTGTGATCAGTTAAAACAGCAGGTTCAGCATCAGTGACAGAAGCAGAGTAAACAGCGCTGCTCCAGCAGATGATCCTCCCTCCTTCAACACACAGCGCTCATAGGCCTCAAAATCCACCTCCCTCACCGCGCACACGTGATCGACGCGACACTCAACATGGCACTCTGTCAGGTCATAACCCACCGAGTTGAACTCAAAGTACTTCTGCAGATAACACTTGTCATTGGATATCCGCTCTATCACACGGTGCATGGAAGCAGGAGAGGCGTCTGTCACATGAAACGCCTCCGTCAGACGATACTCCTTCTCCCAGCGCGCCCGCGCCATGTTTGCGTATGTCAAGTTCAGATAGTAGGTAACTATATCCTTTAGGAACACGAAGCACCAAGAAAGGAATTGTAAACTTGTTTAAAGTTTGTATTATAAATTCAGATTGTTGTCCTTGTGGGCGTTTTACCTTTATTAAAAGTGTTTTGGTATCATACTCAAAGATGCGAAGACCAGGATTATTTCCACCATCTTTCACGCCAGGCAATGTGGTTATCCAGGGCGTAACACCTGGTGTCAGGAACATTGCACTTATTGGAGATCCTGTGTAAAGGGATGTTAAAAGTTATTTTTCCCGAAAATGAAAACTCATTTACACATCCACTGTTCCAAAACCATAAGACTTTCCTTCATCTTTGTCATTCTCACGTTCACTGCATGTTTGAGCTTCTGCAAGAACCAACAAGGTTCATTCTCGTGTTACACAGCACGATTTAGCTTCAGCATGTGGTTTGTTGTCGTGCATCAAGCAGGTTTGTTTTAGGTTCTGTTTATGTTCACTGATCAATGTTTATGCGAATAAAAGCCTAAATTCAATCTTTTCATCATATAAAGCAAATTTAGTCTCTTCAGGAAATTTTGTCAAAATAAGTGGTAGTTGAGGGAAAGAAACTCTCAGATTTCATTTGTGTCTTGAAGAGGAAGAAAATTCTTACAGGTTTGATGTTAACTATATGAGAGAATTTTCATTTTTGGGTGAAAAAACCCTTTTGGCATCTAGTAGTAGACTTGTGACAGAAGGCTTTGCTGAACATGAAACTGAGTTGAACATCTGCCATGACCTGCACAGTCCTCAGATCTGAATATTTTTTTAGCTACTTTGGGGTGTTTTGAAGGAGCGAGTTAGAAATAATTGTCCTTCATCTGCATCACAAAGTGATGTGGAAGAGGAATGACTCAAAACCCTTCTGGCCAATGTGAAGGATGACAATCTGTCATTCTCCACAAGAATGTATGCTGTATTAGCTGCAAAAGGAGGCCCAACACCATACTTGAGATCACCAAACGATTGTGGTCTAAAACCAGGTTTTTCAGTTTCATTGTCCATTGTCCTGTATTTGTATAGTGCAAAGTCATGAAATTAATGTTTAGAAATGCCTGATTATGAACTGATTAGAATACCAATGTGTACATTGAATGCAAAGTTAAGATACAACTTTGCATAAAAAAATCCTTGCTTTGGATAAAAATGTCTGCCAAATACATACATGTAAAATAATATCTTCATGGTCACATTTAGCAGATCAGAGCTGAGCGATAATATAATTACGATGATTCATTATTGTGATGATACAAGCATTAAAGCAGTTGAGATTTGCTATATTGTATATATTGTATGTGAGTATACTGTATCTATGTTGGTAAAGTATTAACATTTTAATATATTGCTGGCCGATAATATGCCTAGTTTTTTGACAATGTAACAATCAAACAGTTGAGGTTTGCTATTTAGTATATTCGGGTTATTCATTTGTTATGTGGTGATATCTTTGAGGACTATGAGACATGAAGTTTTGTGTAGTTTCGATGAAGTCGTGACAAGTCTAATTACTATTTGACATACGTGTATCACTAACCTGGTTAAGTGATGCATATAAATGAGAGGGTTACACATTTTGATCATATCACCCACCCCTAAGCAGCGTATTTTAGGAGTTTAAGTAGCCATGGCATAATACTTATTTAAAAAAGTTATTTATCGTCATCGCCAAGAAGAACCTTGAACATTTAATTCCACAAAAGGTTCTTCATCGTAGTAAAAGGTTCTTTAGATAATTCAAACGCTCAAGGAAAAAAAAGTTATTTTAAGGAGAGATTACTTGGGAGAGATGACTAATGACAGAAACTATTCTTTGGGGAACCAAAATGGTTCTTTGATGGCACGGTCCACAACACATTGTACATAGTATGTGATATTTGTAGTCCCTGGTGTGCAAACAAAAGGCATCTGTGGCAAGAAATTTAAATGTTGCATGGATAATAAATGTATTGGTGGGAGGGGAAATGCATTTCATGACAATTGTCTAAAAAGATGCTGTAAAGGTAGCAGAATTCGCAGTACCCTTTGAGCTGTAGAACATGCGGAAGCTGTCAGTGTGGTGATGACCGAAGAACTGGCCCTGTATAACAGAGCTGTGCTTCTGAATGAGACTGATGTATTGCTTATTAAACTCTTTTCTGAACCAGGCCTTATCACGCTTCTTCTCAAAAATCCCTGGAGGGACGTGGCCGATAATGTAAACCTGGGGAAAATTAAAACAAAGAATCTTAATGTACAACAATGGCACTATATATGACTAAACAAGAAAACTAACTTTGAGAAATATTCAAGTAACCTTCTCATTATTTTTGGCTGCGTCCTGCAGCACTTTATCAGCCCACTTGAACTGGTCTGCAGGGTCTTTGATGTTTTCTGTGAATTTGTTCTGATCATAATAGAGGTTCGTATTGAGCACCACGACTCTGAAGCCAGTTTGATTTAGCATATTTTCTGTGTAATATCCACCTGTGAAAGACAAAATAAAATTATATTTACAGTTACACCTTTTGTTAACAAATAAAAAAAGAAATCTATTAATCTTAGCTAATGTTAATTTCGGCATTTGGAGTTCGGTTATGTCAACGGCCTCGGGGGTTGCAAAAAAGCATCGAGATAACCAACACCCAATATGGCAATTTATTTGATGAAGCGATCGGCATGCTATAAAACTATACTAACACTGTATGTGTTTGCTAACAGCAAAAGGCATATGTGCAACAACTAACAATAGAGATTTACCTGTATACAATAAAAAACACCTTCCAAACAGTCACAACATATTCATGAGGTCATCACGCTGTACCAGATTGAATACTTTCTTGTGTTTTGCCTGTCTAATGTTCTTTCTCAACAAATTCGGCTTCATCCCGTCTTTTAATAACCTTCAATCCGTTCTTCAATCCGCAGCGGCGCTGAGCAGAGCGTGCGTCAGAACATAAGCAGGGATATATTTGTGTTTGTGCGTGCGTGCATGTGTGTGTGCGTGCGTGCGTGCGTGCGCGTTGTGTGCACTTTCAACAAGTATGGCGCGTATTATCACCAATAAACGGCTTTAACCAGCCTTGGAATTCAGGGTTTGATTCCCACTCCTTCCTGTATTTTTGGGTGTACAGTTTTGACTGAGACATGATAAGCAAGGCAGATAGTTAGCTTTTGTCACAGAGAGGCGCACACAAACAGTGGGGGAGAGTACGTGACTGAGGCTGTGTGAGTCAAACAAATTCATTCATTCATTTGCACGTGGAAGAGTGAACAACATCTGCTCTGCCTGCATCTGGGCGGACCGGGCCGCCTGTGAGTGCTTTGTGATGGGGATGCGCAGCTCTCGCTGCGCGTTGAGAAGAGTCTCCAATAACTCCAGATAAAGTCGTTAGATTTGTCGCTAGTCGCTTTTTTGAAAATTTGTGCTAGAGTGGTCTGAAAACTAGGTAAATATAGCGACAGCCAAGTTGGCAACACTGAATGCGATACACGTGCAACGCGAACTCAGCGCATGCGCAGTGAACTCTCAGTCACGAGATAACCATGTGTAGTGGCGAATTTGTCCATCGTTTTTGGTTGAGACACTAGGATTCGGCAACATAACAGAATCGACATAACCCACAAGAAAATACTGAGACAAATAGGGAGTTTGGTGGTTCCACTTCAAAAACGTTGACATAATAGTATTGGCGAGTTAACCGTGACTCGAGATAAGTGAACTCCACTGTATTACAATTATTATTCATTATAATTATTATTAATAATGTTATTTAATGGGCTACCATGAACTAAAAACGAATAGTTTAATTTTTATTATTTAATCTTAACAATGACTAATAAATACAAATGAATTGCAAAATGTTAATGTTAGTTAATGCATTAGCATTTTTTCTTAAAAAAACAACCCAAACTTATCTTATTGAACCAAGATGGCTGCTGCTGCATGGGCAGGTGCTGCAGGTAGAAGCAAAATTCGAACAAAACCTGAAATCTACCGCACAGATACAGGGAAAATTATTGTGGAAGATGAGTTTTTAAACTTTATTTATATCAAGATCAAAACTGTGAAACAGGACGAGATTGTTTTGATGGCTGTCGACCATTTTGGATCAGAATGGATTACAAACTCCACCAAACTGCTATTTGAACTGTGTCCAGGTACTACTTGCAAGCTTGTGGCTCACACTGGGCCACAAAAAGACTCAAAGAATGTTAAGAATTGCCTTAAACTTCTCAATGAAGCTGGTGAAAATGTTCCTCGGTTTGTTTCTCACCATCTCGATGAACTACCACCTGTGACTTTTAACAGCCTTGATGTGTCATGTTTGCTTGGGAAGATTGAACAACTAGGTGCAGATATTACCACCATGAAACAGGCTGTGTCTTTGCAGACAAACACCTGTAACGATCTGCGGATTATTACCACAGACATAAACCAACGTCTGAGTGTTATTGAGAGAGGGCCTATACTCCAAACCACCAAACCTGGATCAAGTCAGAGATCATCCACTTTACAAGGCTGTGAGAAGACCCAAGATGGCGTGGAGGGCCAGATCAGTGAGGAAGACTCAAGCCAAAAGGTGGAGATTCCTGCCTTGGGCCTGGACCGGCAAATCAGCGCCGCAAAGGGTGATCCTCAAGTGACGTGGAGTGAAGTGGCAGCTACCCCACCCTGGAACCTGGTCCGGGACAAGAGGGGCAACAGCCATCGGAAACAGGTCCCCGGAAATGCTTCAGTGAAGCCCAAACCTCACCTGAATCCTCCCAAAGGGAAAAAAACTGGTGGTATTGTTGGGACTGGTACTGGAGGAGACATCCAAGTCATTAAGTCTAAGCTGGTGAGTGTATTTGCAACAAAATTCTCACCTGATTTAGACTCTGAGACTTTGACTAGTTACATGAAAGATAAACTTGGGCGTGATGTAACCTGTCAAAAGATAGAAACTGTACAAAGCCGGTTCAGTTCTTTTAAAATAACTGCAGAGTGCAAAGAAGTGGGTGAAATGTATAATCCAGAGCTGTGGCCTGAAGGCACGTTTGTGCGGAGATTTTATGAGGCACGCAAACCCAAGTCTTCAGTGGGGCTAATGTCAGTGATGAATATGCCTTTAATAGGGGCTGGGGTAAATGAGGCCTAGTGCTAGTCACAGCGATGGTGGTCAGAGTGATATCATACAACTCACGAGGTTTGCGCCTAGGACAGACTGCTGGGGACAGTCGCCTATGGCTTGCTCAGTTGGGGAAACTTAACACTTAAAATTCATCAATTGTATTGATTCGCCTGCTCTTTTGGGGCTTCTGTTCAGCCAAACAAACTTTGTTTATATTGTTTTTCCTGTAAAGCTGCTTTGAAACAATCTACATTGTAAAAAGCGCTATATAAATAAAGGTGACTTGACTTGACTTGACAGAGCGCATCGTGTTGTTGTTGACCAGCTACTGGACAATACAGACATTCTCTGCTTGCAAGAGACATTTTTAGCCAAACAGGACCTTGATAAACTTAATTCTGTCCACAGTGAATTCCATGGAGCAGGAGAGTCCACAACGGATTTAGGCACCAGAATGGTGCGTGGTAGAATACCTGGAGGTGTGGCCATTCTGTGGCGCAAGAAATATGACCCAATGATCAGTATTATCAGATTGGAGGTGGACTGGTGTATTGCAATTAAAATTGTGCATGATATGAATGTTTTTATCATTTTAAATGTTTATACTCCATATGATTGCTCTAAAAATGAAGATGAATATATTAATAGATTGGCATTTTTAAACTCCTATATTAAGGAATGCTATGACGATAAATGTTGATAACCTACCTGACTGCAGAAAATCGATAGAAGCTGGTGTCAATGAGGTTAAAGTGAATTGGGCTAAACTATCAAAAGAGGATGTCTTATTTTATTGTGGGAGGACAGACATTCTCTTAAGAGAAGTACACCTACCCAGGGATGCTATTTTATGTTCAAATATTAACTGTGATGATGATATTCACTGTAATGACCTATGTAAAATGTACAATAGTATGGTGAGCGCTATACATGAGGCTAGTAGACCTTTACAGAAACATTCCAGAAAGGCTACAAATACCAAGCCTGGTTGGACCAAATATGTAGCTGACCACCAAGAAGCCGCTAAAATGGCTCATAGAGCCTGGGTTATAGCTGGCAGACCCAGACAGGGACCAGACTTAGAGCACAAGAAACTTACCAATGCCAGATATAAATATGCAGTGCGCTTTGTTGGGAAGCATGAGCAAGCCTTAAGAGCTCATTCTATGGCTAAAAACCTGCTTGGTAATAATGTCACTGAGTTCTGGAAAGAGGTAAAAGCTACAAATAGGGCCAAAGCAGTACTCCCATGCCACATTGAAGGGGTATCTGGTGCAGACAATATAGCAGAGCGGTGGAGGCAGCACTACGCAGCTCTGTTTAATTGTATCAAAAGTGAGCCCTATTGTGTGGGCAAGTTAAATGAGGAAGTGATTCATTTTACTCCCAACGAGGCTTATCAAGCTATAGAGCTACTAGTGGATAACAAAGCTAGTGGCAAGGATGACATCACTGCGGAACATCTTAAGTTAGCTAGCCCCAGAGTAGCAGCTCTGCTGTCCATTTGCCTCACAGGGCTGATGACACATGGTATACTACCAGACACCATGCTGACAGTCACATTAGTGCCAATCATCAAGGACAAGGCAGGTAAAATAGGGAGTTTGGAAAACTATAGACCCATCGCCTTAACCAGCATTCTTTCGAAGGTGTTAGAAAAGATGCTCCTAAATAGACTGAGTGAGTTTATCTACACCACAGAAAATCAATTTGGTTTTAAGTCTAAGCACAGTACAGATCTATGTATATATGCTTTGAAAGAAGCTGTTGAATCCTACAGAAGGCAGGGCTCTACAATCTTTTTAGGGTTTATTGATGCTTCCAAGGCATTTGATAGGGTGAATCACCATAAGCTTTTTGCTAAACTCTTTCATAGGGGTGTGCCTGGATGCATCATACGTATCCTGGTTTACTGGTATGCCAAACAACTTATGCAAGTTAAATGGGGAAATAGCCTATCATTACCCTTCAGTGTAGGCAATGGAGTACGACAAGGGGGGCTTCTGTCTCCAGCCCTGTTTAACCTATACATGGACAACCTGTCGAAACAGTTGGAGAAGTGTAAGACAGGTTGTCTGATTGGGAATGCTCTGTTAAACCATCTAATGTATGCAGACGATTTGGCTATTATGTCCCCCAGCACTGTTGGGTTCCAGCAGCTGTTGGACATATGCTCTGAGTATGGGGTTGAGTTTGATGTACAGTACAATGCAAACAAGAGTGTTGTATTGATATGTAGGACCAAGGAGGATCAGAAGCTGCACTTTCCAATGTTTTACCTGTCAGGGCAATCACTCTGTGTATCTAACTGTACAAAATACCTTGGGCACATCATCACTGACAAGATGGAAGATGATGCTGATATGTTTAGGCAGAGACGAATGTTGTATGTCCAAGCAAACATGTTAGTCCGGAAATTCCATCACTGTTCTGATGATGTGAAAGTAAGCTTGTTTCGTGCATACTGCACCCCTATGTATGCAGCACCATTGTGGGTCAGCTACAAAAAAGAGACCCTGCGCAAACTTCAGGTAGCATATAATGACTGCCTGAGGATACTGCTGAAAAAGCCCAGGAGTAGCAGTGCAAGTAAGCTTTTTTGTGACTCAAGGCTAAGCACTTTACAGGCTCTCTTGAGGAAACTAATGTTTAAGTTCATGTCCCGGCTTGATGAATCTCAAAATTGTATTATAATGATGCTCACAAGCCCTAGGTGTAGCTCGGTGAGATATCAATCACATTTGTGGAAACATTGGTATGGGTGCCTGTTAAGGCTCTCATGAATCAAAGTATGTCTGTAGGTGTGTATGTACTTATGCCTTGTTTTGTTTTTGCTTTTTTACTTGATGTTGTATGTCTTGTTGTTGGGCCTAGAGCCTGTAATAAAGTTTATATATTGTCTTTCTTTGTTTCAGTGCACTTTTAAGAATGAGCTACTAAAGTTTATACCTGTTTTAAAGGTTTCTTTTGAGGCATCATGTAGCCAGTCATGCCACAGGTTTGCTGTTTGCTCATAAATGTTGTTCTTTTCTGGAGGCAATTGGTTCTTTGGATGGTAGTCATGATTTCCCATCGCAGAATACACCTTTGTGTCTGAAGAAATACAGATGTGCAATAAATTTCATAAATATGCAAACAAACTAAACTAAAGACAAGCCTAATGAA
Source organism: Rhodeus uyekii (assembly GCA_037043235.1). Lineage (NCBI taxonomy): Eukaryota > Metazoa > Chordata > Actinopteri > Cypriniformes > Acheilognathidae > Rhodeus > Rhodeus uyekii. The sequence continues at coordinate 816,926 of JAWRVZ010000229.1, forward strand.
GCATACTAGGAAAGACAGATTTTATGATGTGGGTGAGGTTGCCGATTATTCTCAGGACGGGGTCTTCTCCCAGCTCCTCATTGGGGACATGAGGCGTATCATCTCTGTGAAAAAGAGATCAGTCATAATAAATGTATATTAATTAAGTCATGCAGGTTGCTCACCTATAATACAAGTCAAATGTTTGAGACACCAACAATTTCTTTATCATTGTTTTTACCCCATATCAACATTATGGAAGAATTATATCATATACTATACGTTGTGTGTACTGGACACTTGTTGACTGATTTTCTTTCACTATAATCATTCAACATTTTTATATTTGCTTGTAATTTTAAGAATTTAAAATCCTTTGAACTGAACATTCTTTTTGACATTTGACTGCCAGTGAAGTTAAAACTCTATTGTGCTAATTTAAAGTAAGTAAAAACTGATTAGCGTGCAGCACGGATGATATATTTTTGGAGTTTAGCACTTGCGTTTCCATTGTCCCGAAGTCAATAGGTTTTTTTAATGGATTTTTGGTTAAAAGCCTGAAATAAGGTTCGATTGAAAACAAGCTCAAAATATTCTCATGTTTTATTCTATGACATGAAATACATCAGTAACATTTACTGTTACCCTTTGTAACATTTTAAAGCTACTTACTGAGAACGTGTCTAGATTAGATTCAACTTTATTGTCATTACACAAGTACAGGTACAAGGCAACGAAATGCAGTTTAGGTCTAAACAGAAGTGCAATAGCAGCAAGTGCAGGATATATACAATGGTTGCATAAGTGCAGGATATGGAGATGTACAGGATTTACAGGCAATATGTACAATGAATATAAATATACAGATGGTTATTACTATAACAGGTGAGTGTGTGCTATAAATATAATTACAGGTGTCTATAAACAGCCTTTACAGGTGAATATGTGCTATAAATGTAAATGTATATACAGATGTCTCTAACTATAACAGAATTTTACAGGTAGATGTATACAATTGTATGGAAGCCCATTTCCGCCACATAAGAAAAAAAAATTGTGCATGAAAACTCGAAATTATGACTTACTTAAGTCGAAATTATGACTTACTAAGTCGAAATAATGACTTACTAAGTCGAAATTATGACTTACTTAAGTCGAAATTATGACTTACTAAGTCGAAATTATGACTTACTAAGTCGAAATAATGACTTACTAAGTCATAATTATGACTTAGTAAGTCATAATTTCGACTTAAGTAAGTCATAATTATGACTTAGTAAGTCATTATTTCGACTTAGTAAGTCATAATTTCGACTTAGTAAGTCATAATTTCGACTTAAGTAAGTCATAATTTCGACTTAAGTAAGTCATAATTTCGACTTAAGTAAGTCGAAATTATGACTTACTAAGTCGAAATTATGACTTACTAAGTCGAAATTATGACTTACTAAGTCGAAATTATGACTTACTAAGTCGAAATAATGACTTACTAAGTCATAATTATGACTTACTTAAGTCGAAATTATGACTTACTAAGTCATAATTATGACTTACTAAGTCGAAATTATGACTTACTAAGTCATAATTATGACTTACTAAGTCGAAATTATGACTTACTAAGTCGAAATAATGACTTACTAAGTCATAATTATGACTTACTTAAGTCGAAATTATGACTTTATCTTGCGTGCACATTTGATCCAACACGACACAGGATAAACTGTGAACACATTAAGGAATACTTTAATCGTTGTTTTACTAATCATAAAGATATAACAACAACTTCAAACCTCTGGCCAATGTCATGATTATAGATGGGTGCACCAAATATGGTATTGTAACTGATAAGGAAACGGTGCGAGTTCTGTTGCGGCTTTTAGATGGTGAAGGGGTTGATTTGTGACTGAGGAGGCATGTGTATCATAACTTTGCGGGTCCATCTATAAACCATGACATCGGCCAGAGGTTTAAAGTTGTTGATCTATGAAAGCTGCCACCGCAGCAACGTATGTTTTGTTCTTTCTGCGCCAAAGCTTGTTCTTGATCAAAATCGTTTCAAATGTGCGTTTGCTCAGCGCTATATTGTTCCACTAATAATGCAAGAATTTCATTATTAGTAAAACCCAGATTAAAGTATTCCTTATGTTCACCAGGGGCGTAGCCAGAAATTTATTTTTGAGGGGGCCCAGCTTAAAATGAGGGGGCCTTAGCATAACGTAGTCGGCTGGATTCGAACCTGCGCGGGGACACACTAATGGATCTCTAGTCCATCGCCTTAACCTCTCAGCCAAGACTGGTTATGCTGGGATATGCAGCGCGGGTAACACCTTACTAAGTCATAATTTCGACTTAGTAAATCATAATTATGACTTAGTAAGTCATAATTTCGACTTAGTAAGTCATAATTATGACTAAGTCATAATTTCGACTTAAGTAAGTCATAATTTCGACTTAGTAAATCATAATTATGACTTAGTAAGTCATAATTTCGACTTAAGTAAGTCATTATTTCGACTTAGTAAGTCATAATTATGACTTAGTAAGTCATTATTTCGACTTAGTAAGTCATTATTTCGACTTAGTAAGTCATTATTTCGACTTAGTAAGTCATAATTTCGACATAGTAAGTCATTATTTCGACTTAGTAAGTCATAATTATGACTTAGTAAGTCATTATTTCGACTTAAGTAAGTCATTATTTCGACTTAGTAAGTCATAATTATGACTTAGTAAGTCATTATTTCGACTTAGTAAGTCATTATTTCGACTTAGTAAGTCATAATTATGAGTTAGTAAGTCATAATTTCGACTTAAGTAAGTCATAATTTCGAGTTTTCATGCGCAAATTTTTTTTCTTATGTGGCGGAAATGGGCTTCCATACAATTGTTAGCTTAAGGTAAGCAGTAAATTTAAGGTAGTGCAATGAGCATGGACAGTGCAAATAAGTGAGATGCGAAATGTAAACAGTTGGTACTGTATGAACAGTTGGTAGTGCAAATGAGCATGTTCCAGCTAAAGTACAGTAGTGCATAGTGCAAGTGTAAACAGTTGTTACTGTAAACAGTAAACAGTTGTTACTGTAATGAACAGTTGGTAGTGCAAATGAGCATGTTCCAGCTAAAGTACAGTAGTGCAAGGTGCAAGTGTAAACAGTAAACAGTTGTTGTAAACAGTTGTTACTGTAATGAACAGTCGGCAGTGCAAATGGTACAAATAAGTAACAGATTGAGCGAAGAGTCTATAAGGGTAGTAGTGGTGGGGGGGCAGTGAAGGAGTCTATGAGGGGAGTGGGATGGTGGGGGGTGAGAGGAGGGTCTGTGAGGGGAGTGGGGTGGTGGGGGGGGGGGGGAGTGAGAGGAGAGTCTATGAGGGGAGTGGGGGGGGGTGTGAGAGGAGAGTCTGTGAGGGGAGTGGGATAGTGGGGGGGGGGGGTGAGAGGAGAGTCTATGAGGGGAGTGGGATGGTGGGGGGGTGAGAGGAGAGTCTGTGAGGGGAGTGGGATGGTGGGGGGGTGAGAGGAGAGTCTATGAGGGGAGTGGGAGGGTGGGGGGGGGAGAGGAATCTATGAGGGGAGTGGGATGATGGGGGGGTAAGAGGAGAGTCTGTGAGGGGAGTGGGAGGGTGGGGGGGGGGAGAGGAATCTATGAGGGGAGTGGGATGATGGGGGGGTAAGAGGAGAGTCTGTGAGGGGAGTGGGATGGTGGTGGGAATACAGAGGGAATACAGAGGTTGATAAATTATCAGCCGAACAGGTGAACTCCTCTACTCGCTTTCACAGCGTTGTCGTGTTCATAATCATGCTGTCGCAGAATATTCTAACTAAACCTTCAGGGAAAATATTTTTACATAAATAAAGAGAGGGGGGGGGGGGTGAGAGGAGAGTGGGATGGTGGGGTGTGAGAGGAGAGTCTGTGAGGGGAGTGGGATGGTGGGGGGGTGGTGGGGGGTGAGAGGAGAGTCTGTGAGGGGAGTGGGATGGTGGGGGGGGGGGTGAGAGGAGAGTCTATGAGGGGAGTGGGATGGTGGGGGGGGGGGTGAGAGGAGAGTCTATGAGGGGAGTGGGATGGTGGGGTGTGAGAGGAGAGTCTGTGAGGGGAGTGGGGTGGTGGGGGGTGAGAGGAGAGTCTGTGAGGGGAGTGGGATGGTGGGGGGGTGAGAGGAGAGTCTATGAGGGGAGTGGGAGGGTGGGGGGGGTGAGAGGAGAGTCTATGAGGGGAGTGGGATGGTGGGGTGTGAGAGGAGAGTCTGCGAGGGGAGTGGGATGGTGGGGGGTGAGAGGAGAGTCTGTGAGGGGAGTGGGGTGGTGGGGGGTGAGAGGAGAGTCTGTGAGGGGAGTGGGGTGGTGGGGGGTGAGAGGAGAGTCTGTGAGGGGAGTGGGATGGTGGTGGGAATACAGAGGGAATACAGAGGTTGATACATTATCAGCCGAACAGGTGAACTCCTCTACTCGCTTTCACAGCGTTGTCGTGTTCATAATCATGCTGTCGCAGAATATTCTAACTAATCCTTCAGGGAAAACATTTTTACATAAATAAAGAGAGGGGGGGGGGGGTGAGAGGAGAGTGGGATGGTGGGGTGTGAGAGGAGAGTCTGTGAGGGGAGTGGGATTGTGGGGGGGTGGTGGGGGGTGAGAGGAGAGTCTGTGAGGGGAGTGGGATGGTGGGGGGGGTGAGAGGAGAGTCTATGAGGGGAGTGGGATGGTGGGGGGGGGGGGGGGGGGTGAGAGGAGAGTCTATGAGGGGAGTGGGATGGTGGGGTGTGAGAGGAGAGTCTGCGAGGGGAGTGGGATGGTGGGGGGTGAGAGGAGAGTCTGTGAGGGGAGTGGGGTGGTGGGGGGTGAGAGGAGAGTCTGTGAGGGGAGTGGGGTGGTGGGGGGTGAGAGGAGAGTCTGTGAGGGGAGTGGGATGGTGGTGGGAGGGAGAGAGGAATCTATGAGGGGAGTGGGATGGTGGCGGGGGGGGGGGGGGGGGAGGAGAGCCTGTGAGGGGAGTGGGATGGTGGGGGGGGAGAGAGGAGAGTCTGTGAGGGGAGTGGGATGGTGGCGGGGGGGGGGGGGGAGGAGAGCCTGTGAGGGGAGTGGGATGGTGGGGGGGGAGAGAGGAGAGTCTGTGAGAGGAGTGGGATGGTGGCGGGGGGGGGGGGGGAGAGGAGTCTATGAGGGGAGTGGGATGATGGGGGGGGGGTAAGAGGAGAGTCTATGAGGGGAGTGGGATGGTGGCGGGGGGGGGGGAGGAGTCTATGAGGGGAGTGGGATGATGGGGGGGGGTAAGAGGAGAGCCTGTGAGGGGAGTGGGATGGTGGGGGGGGAGAGAGGAGTCTATGAGGGGAGTGGGATGATGGGGGGGTAAGAGAAGAGCCTGTGAGGGGAGTGGGATGGTGGGGGGGGGGGGGAAGAGGAGTCTATGAGGGGAGTGGGATGATGGGGGGGGGGAGAGGAATCTATGAGGGGAGTGGGATGATGGGGGGGGGGGGGTAAGAGGAGAGTCTGTGAGGGGAGTGGGATGGTGGGGGGGGGGGAGAGGAGTCTGTGAGGGGAGTGGGATGATGGGGGGGGGGTAAGAGGAGAGTCTGTGAGGGGAGTGGGATTGTGGGGGGGGAGAGGAGTCTATGAGGGGAGTGGGATGATGGGGGGGGGGAGAGGAGTCTATGAGGGGAGTGGGATGATGGGGGGGTAAGAGGAGAGTCTGTGAGGGGAGTGGGATGGTGGGGGGGGGAGAGGAGTCTATGAGGGGAGTGGGATGATGGGGGGGGGAGAGGAATCTATGAGGGGAGTGGGATGATGGGGGGGTAAGAGGAGAGTCTGTGAGGGGAGTGGGAGGGTGGGGGGGTAAGAGGAGAGTCTGTGAGGGGAGTGGGATGGTGGTGGGAATACAGAGGTTGATACATTATCAGCCGAACAGGTGAACTCCTCTACTCGCTTTCACAGCGTTGTTGTGTTCATAATCATGCTGTCGCAGAATATTCTAACTAAACCTTCAGGGAAAATATTTTTACATAAATAAAGAGAGGGGGGGGGGGGGTGAGAGGAGAGTGGGATGGTGGGGTGTGAGAGGAGAGTCTGTGAGGGGAGTGGGATGGTGGGGGGGTGGTGGGGGGTGAGAGGAGAGTCTGTGAGGGGAGTGGGATGGTGGGGGGGGGTGAGAGGAGAGTCTATGAGGGGAGTGGGATGGTGGGGGGGGGGGGGGGTGAGAGGAGAGTCTATGAGGGGAGTGGGATGGTGGGGTGTGAGAGGAGAGTCTGCGAGGGGAGTGGGATGGTGGGGGGTGAGAGGAGAGTCTGTGAGGGGAGTGGGGTGGTGGGGGGTGAGAGGAGAGTCTGTGAGGGGAGTGGGGTGGTGGGGGGTGAGAGGAGAGTCTGTGAGGGGAGTGGGATGGTGGTGGGAGGGAGAGAGGAATCTATGAGGGGAGTGGGATGGTGGCGGGGGGGGGGGGGGGGAGGAGAGCCTGTGAGGGGAGTGGGATGGTGGGGGGGGAGAGAGGAGAGTCTGTGAGGGGAGTGGGATGGTGGCGGGGGGGGGGGGAGGAGAGTCTATGAGGGGAGTGGGATGGTGGGGTGTGAGAGGAGAGTCTGTGAGGGGAGTGGGGTGGTGGGGGGTGAGAGGAGAGTCTGTGAGGGGAGTGGGATGGTGGGGGGGTGAGAGGAGAGTCTATGAGGGGAGTGGGAGGGTGGGGGGGGGGAGAGGAATCTATGAGGGGAGTGGGATGATGGGGGGGTAAGAGGAGAGTCTGTGAGGGGAGTGGGATGGTGGTGGGAATACAGAGGGAATACAGAGGTTGATACATTATCAGCCGAACAGGTGAACTCCTCTACTCGCTTTCACAGCGTTGTCGTGTTCATAATCATGCTGTCGCAGAATATTCTAACTAATCCTTCAGGGAAAACATTTTTACATAAATAAAGAGAGGGGGGGGGGTGAGAGGAGAGTGGGATGGTGGGGTGTGAGAGGAGAGTCTGTGAGGGGAGTGGGATTGTGGGGGGGTGGTGGGGGGTGAGAGGAGAGTCTGTGAGGGGAGTGGGATGGTGGGGGGGGTGAGAGGAGAGTCTATGAGGGGAGTGGGATGGTGGGGGGGGGGGGGGGTGAGAGGAGAGTCTATGAGGGGAGTGGGATGGTGGGGTGTGAGAGGAGAGTCTGCGAGGGGAGTGGGATGGTGGGGGGTGAGAGGAGAGTCTGTGAGGGGAGTGGGGTGGTGGGGGGTGAGAGGAGAGTCTGTGAGGGGAGTGGGGTGGTGGGGGGTGAGAGGAGAGTCTGTGAGGGGAGTGGGATGGTGGTGGGAGGGAGAGAGGAATCTATGAGGGGAGTGGGATGGTGGCGGGGGGGGGGGGGGGGGAGGAGAGCCTGTGAGGGGAGTGGGATGGTGGGGGGGGAGAGAGGAGAGTCTGTGAGGGGAGTGGGATGGTGGCGGGGGGGGGGGGGGAGGAGAGCCTGTGAGGGGAGTGGGATGGTGGGGGGGGAGAGAGGAGAGTCTGTGAGAGGAGTGGGATGGTGGCGGGGGGGGGGGGGGGAGAGGAGTCTATGAGGGGAGTGGGATGATGGGGGGGGGGTAAGAGGAGAGTCTATGAGGGGAGTGGGATGGTGGCGGGGGGGGGGGGAGGAGTCTATGAGGGGAGTGGGATGATGGGGGGGGGTAAGAGGAGAGCCTGTGAGGGGAGTGGGATGGTGGGGGGGGAGAGAGGAGTCTATGAGGGGAGTGGGATGATGGGGGGGTAAGAGAAGAGCCTGTGAGGGGAGTGGGATGGTGGGGGGGGGGGAAGAGGAGTCTATGAGGGGAGTGGGATGATGGGGGGGGGGAGAGGAATCTATGAGGGGAGTGGGATGATGGGGGGGGGGGGTAAGAGGAGAGTCTGTGAGGGGAGTGGGATGGTGGGGGGGGGGAGAGGAGTCTGTGAGGGGAGTGGGATGATGGGGGGGGGGAGGAATCTATGAGGGGAGTGGGATGATGGGGGGGGGGTAAGAGGAGAGTCTGTGAGGGGAGTGGGATTGTGGGGGGGGAGAGGAGTCTATGAGGGGAGTGGGATGATGGGGGGGGGGAGAGGAGTCTATGAGGGGAGTGGGATGATGGGGGGGTAAGAGGAGAGTCTGTGAGGGGAGTGGGATGGTGGGGGGGGGAGAGGAGTCTATGAGGGGAGTGGGATGATGGGGGGGGGAGAGGAATCTATGAGGGGAGTGGGATGATGGGGGGGTAAGAGGAGAGTCTGTGAGGGGAGTGGGAGGGTGGGGGGGTAAGAGGAGAGTCTGTGAGGGGAGTGGGATGGTGGTGGGAATACAGAGGTTGATACATTATCAGCCGAACAGGTGAACTCCTCTACTCGCTTTCACAGCGTTGTTGTGTTCATAATCATGCTGTCGCAGAATATTCTAACTAAACCTTCAGGGAAAATATTTTTACATAAATAAAGAGAGGGGGGGGGGGGTGAGAGGAGAGTGGGATGGTGGGGTGTGAGAGGAGAGTCTGTGAGGGGAGTGGGATGGTGGGGGGGTGGTAGGGGGTGAGAGGAGAGTCTGTGAGGGGAGTGGGATGGTGGGGGGGGGTGAGAGGAGAGTCTATGAGGGGAGTGGGATGGTGGGGGGGGGGGGTGAGAGGAGAGTCTATGAGGGGAGTGGGATGGTGGGGTGTGAGAGGAGAGTCTGTGAGGGGAGTGGGGTGGTGGGGGGTGAGAGGAGAGTCTGTGAGGGGAGTGGGATGGTGGGGGGGTGAGAGGAGAGTCTATGAGGGGAGTGGGAGGGTGGGGGGGGAGAGGAATCTATGAGGGGAGTGGGATGATGGGGGGTGAGAGGAGAGTCTGTGAGGGGAGTGGGGTGGTGGGGGGTGAGAGGAGAGTCTGTGAGGGGAGTGGGATGGTGGGGGGGGTGAGAGGAGAGTCTATGAGGGGAGTGGGAGGGTGGGGGGGGGAGAGGAATCTATGAGGGGAGTGGGATGATGGGGGGGTAAGAGGAGAGTCTGTGAGGGGAGTGGGATGGTGGTGGGAATACAGAGGGAATACAGAGGTTGATACATTATCAGCCGAACAGGTGAACTCCTCTACTCGCTTTCACAGCGTTGTCGTGTTCATAATCATGCTGTCGCAGAATATTCTAACTAAACCTTCAGGGAAAACATTTTTACATAAAGAGAGGGGGGGGGGGGGTGAGAGGAGAGTGGGATGGTGGGGTGTGAGAGGAGAGTCTGTGAGGGGAGTGGGATGGTGGGGGGGTGGTGGGGGGTGAGAGGAGAGTCTGTGAGGGGAGTGGGATGGTGGGGGGGGTGAGAGGAGAGTCTATGAGGGGAGTGGGATGGTGGGGGGGGGGGGGTGAGAGGAGAGTCTATGAGGGGAGTGGGATGGTGGGGTGTGAGAGGAGAGTCTGCGAGGGGAGTGGGATGGTGGGGGGTGAGAGGAGAGTCTGTGAGGGGAGTGGGGTGGTGGGGGGTGAGAGGAGAGTCTGTGAGGGGAGTGGGGTGGTGGGGGGTGAGAGGAGAGTCTGTGAGGGGAGTGGGATGGTGGTGGGAGGGAGAGAGGAATCTATGAGGGGAGTGGGATGGTGGCGGGGGGGGGGGGGGAGGAGAGCCTGTGAGGGGAGTGGGATGGTGGGGGGGGAGAGAGGAGAGTCTGTGAGGGGAGTGGGATGGTGGCGGGGGGGGGGGGGAGGAGAGCCTGTGAGGGGAGTGGGATGGTGGGGGGGGAGAGAGGAGAGTCTGTGAGAGGAGTGGGATGGTGGCGGGGGGGGGGGGGGAGAGGAGTCTATGAGGGGAGTGGGATGATGGGGGGGGGTAAGAGGAGAGCCTGTGAGGGGAGTGGGATGGTGGGGGGGGAGAGAGGAGTCTATGAGGGGAGTGGGATGATGGGGGGGGAGAGGAGTCTATGAGGGGAGTGGGATGATGGGGGGGTAAGAGGAGAGCCTGTGAGGGGAGTGGGATGGTGGGGGGGGAGAGAGGAGTCTATGAGGGGAGTGGGATGATGGGGGGGTAAGAGGAGAGCCTGTGAGGGGAGTGGGATGGTGGGGGGGGAGAGAGGAGTCTATGAGGGGAGTGGGATGATGGGGGGGGAGAGGAGTCTATGAGGGGAGTGGGATGATGGGGGGGTAAGAGGAGAGCCTGTGAGGGGAGTGGGATGGTGGGGGGGGAGAGAGGAGTCTATGAGGGGAGTGGGATGATGGGGGGGTAAGAGGAGAGCCTGTGAGGGGAGTGGGATGGTGGGGGGGGGAGAGGAGTCTATGAGGGGAGTGGGATGATGGGGGGGTAAGAGGAGAGCCTGTGAGGGGAGTGGGATGGTGGGGGGGGGAGAGAGGAGTCTATGAGGGGAGTGGGATGATGGGGGGGGAGAGGAGTCTATGAGGGGAGTGGGATGATGGGGGGGTAAGAGGAGAGCCTGTGAGGGGAGTGGGATGGTGGGGGGGGAGAGAGGAGTCTATGAGGGGAGTGGGATGATGGGGGGGTAAGAGGAGAGTCTATGAGGGGAGTGGGATGGTGGCGGGGGGGGGGGGAGGAGTCTATGAGGGGAGTGGGATGATGGGGGGGGGGTAAGAGGAGAGCCTGTGAGGGGAGTGGGATGGTGGGGGGGGAGAGAGGAGTCTATGAGGGGAGTGGGATGATGGGGGGGTAAGAGGAGAGCCTGTGAGGGGAGTGGGATGGTGGGGGGGGGAGAGGAGTCTATGAGGGGAGTGGGATGATGGGGGGGTAAGAGGAGAGCCTGTGAGGGGAGTGGGATGGTGGGGGGGGGAGAGAGGAGTCTATGAGGGGAGTGGGATGATGGGGGGGGAGAGGAGTCTATGAGGGGAGTGGGATGATGGGGGGGTGAGAGGAGAGTCTATGAGGGGAGTGGGAGGGTGGGGGGGGAGAGGAATCTATGAGGGGAGTGGGATGATGGGGGGTGAGAGGAGAGTCTGTGAGGGGAGTGGGGTAGTGGGGTGGTGGGGGGTGAGAGGAGAGTCTGTGAGGGGAGTGGGATGGTGGGGGGGGTGAGAGGAGAGTCTATGAGGGGAGTGGGAGGGTGGGGGGGGGAGAGGAATCTATGAGGGGAGTGGGATGATGGGGGGGTAAGAGGAGAGTCTGTGAGGGGAGTGGGATGGTGGTGGGAATACAGAGGGAATACAGAGGTTGATACATTATCAGCCGAACAGGTGAACTCCTCTACTCGCTTTCACAGCGTTGTCGTGTTCATAATCATGCTGTCGCAGAATATTCTAACTAAACCTTCAGGGAAAACATTTTTACATAAAGAGAGGGGGGGGGGGGGGGTGAGAGGAGAGTGGGATGGTGGGGTGTGAGAGGAGAGTCTGTGAGGGGAGTGGGATGGTGGGGGGGTGGTGGGGGGTGAGAGGAGAGTCTGTGAGGGGAGTGGGATGGTGGGGGGGGTGAGAGGAGAGTCTATGAGGGGAGTGGGATGGTGGGGGGGGGGGGTGAGAGGAGAGTCTATGAGGGGAGTGGGATGGTGGGGTGTGAGAGGAGAGTCTGCGAGGGGAGTGGGATGGTGGGGGGTGAGAGGAGAGTCTGTGAGGGGAGTGGGGTGGTGGGGGGTGAGAGGAGAGTCTGTGAGGGGAGTGGGGTGGTGGGGGGTGAGAGGAGAGTCTGTGAGGGGAGTGGGATGGTGGTGGGAGGGAGAGAGGAATCTATGAGGGGAGTGGGATGGTGGCGGGGGGGGGGGGGGAGGAGAGCCTGTGAGGGGAGTGGGATGGTGGGGGGGGAGAGAGGAGAGTCTGTGAGGGGAGTGGGATGGTGGCGGGGGGGGGGGGAGGAGAGCCTGTGAGGGGAGTGGGATGGTGGGGGGGGGAGAGAGGAGAGTCTGTGAGAGGAGTGGGATGGTGGCGGGGGGGGGGGGGGAGAGGAGTCTATGAGGGGAGTGGGATGATGGGGGGGGGTAAGAGGAGAGCCTGTGAGGGGAGTGGGATGGTGGGGGGGGAGAGAGGAGTCTATGAGGGGAGTGGGATGATGGGGGGGGAGAGGAGTCTATGAGGGGAGTGGGATGATGGGGGGGTAAGAGGAGAGCCTGTGAGGGGAGTGGGATGGTGGGGGGGGAGAGAGGAGTCTATGAGGGGAGTGGGATGATGGGGGGGTAAGAGGAGAGCCTGTGAGGGGAGTGGGATGGTGGGGGGGGAGAGAGGAGTCTATGAGGGGAGTGGGATGATGGGGGGGGAGAGGAGTCTATGAGGGGAGTGGGATGATGGGGGGGTAAGAGGAGAGCCTGTGAGGGGAGTGGGATGGTGGGGGGGGAGAGAGGAGTCTATGAGGGGAGTGGGATGATGGGGGGGTAAGAGGAGAGCCTGTGAGGGGAGTGGGATGGTGGGGGGGGGGAGAGGAGTCTATGAGGGGAGTGGGATGATGGGGGGGTAAGAGGAGAGCCTGTGAGGGGAGTGGGATGGTGGGGGGGGGAGAGAGGAGTCTATGAGGGGAGTGGGATGATGGGGGGGGAGAGGAGTCTATGAGGGGAGTGGGATGATGGGGGGGTAAGAGGAGAGCCTGTGAGGGGAGTGGGATGGTGGGGGGGGAGAGAGGAGTCTATGAGGGGAGTGGGATGATGGGGGGGTAAGAGGAGAGTCTATGAGGGGAGTGGGATGGTGGCGGGGGGGGGGGGGAGGAGTCTATGAGGGGAGTGGGATGATGGGGGGGGGGTAAGAGGAGAGCCTGTGAGGGGAGTGGGATGGTGGGGGGGGAGAGAGGAGTCTATGAGGGGAGTGGGATGATGGGGGGGGTAAGAGAAGAGCCTGTGAGGGGAGTGGGATGGTGGGGGGGGGGGGGAAGAGGAGTCTATGAGGGGAGTGGGATGATGGGGGGGGGGGAGAGGAATCTATGAGGGGAGTGGGATGATGGGGGGGGGGGGTAAGAGGAGAGTCTGTGAGGGGAGTGGGATGGTGGGGGGGGGGGAGAGGAGTCTGTGAGGGGAGTGGGATGATGGGGGGGGGGAGGAATCTATGAGGGGAGTGGGATGATGGGGGGGGGGGTAAGAGGAGAGTCTGTGAGGGGAGTGGGATGGTGGGGGGGGGAGAGGAGTCTATGAGGGGAGTGGGATGATGGGGGGGGAGAGGAGTCTATGAGGGGAGTGGGATGATGGGGGGGTAAGAGGAGAGCCTGTGAGGGGAGTGGGATGGTGGGGGGGGAGAGAGGAGTCTATGAGGGGAGTGGGATGATGGGGGGGTAAGAGGAGAGTCTATGAGGGGAGTGGGATGGTGGCGGGGGGGGGGGGGAGGAGTCTATGAGGGGAGTGGGATGATGGGGGGGGGGTAAGAGGAGAGCCTGTGAGGGGAGTGGGATGGTGGGGGGGGAGAGAGGAGTCTATGAGGGGAGTGGGATGATGGGGGGGGTAAGAGAAGAGCCTGTGAGGGGAGTGGGATGGTGGGGGGGGGGGGAAGAGGAGTCTATGAGGGGAGTGGGATGATGGGGGGGGGGGAGAGGAATCTATGAGGGGAGTGGGATGATGGGGGGGGGGGGGGTAAGAGGAGAGTCTGTGAGGGGAGTGGGATGGTGGGGGGGGGGGAGAGGAGTCTGTGAGGGGAGTGGGATGATGGGGGGGGGGAGGAATCTATGAGGGGAGTGGGATGATGGGGGGGGGGGGGTAAGAGGAGAGTCTGTGAGGGGAGTGGGATGGTGGGGGGGGGGAGAGGAGTCTATGAGGGGAGTGGGATGATGGGGGGGGAGAGGAGTCTATGAGGGGAGTGGGATGGTGGGGGGTAAGAGGAGAGTCTGTGAGGGGAGTGGGATGATGGGGGGGGGGGAGGAATCTATGAGGGGAGTGGGATGATGGGGGGGGGTAAGAGGAGAGTCTGTGAGGGGAGTGGGATGGTGGGGGGGGGAGAGGAGTCTATGAGGGGAGTGGGATGATGGGGGGGGTAAGAGGAGAGTCTGTGAGGGGAGTGGGATGGTGGGGGGGAGAGAGAGGAGTCTATGAGGGGAGTGGGATGGTGGGGGGTAAGAGGAGAGTCTGTGAGGGGAGTGGGATGATGGGGGGGGGGGAGGAATCTATGAGGGGAGTGGGATGATGGGGGGGGGTAAGAGGAGAGTCTGTGAGGGGAGTGGGATGGTGGGGGGGGGAGAGGAGTCTATGAGGGGAGTGGGATGATGGGGGGGGTAAGAGGAGAGTCTGTGAGGGGAGTGGGATGGTGGGGGGGGGGGAGAGGAATCTATGAGGGGAGTGGGATGATGGGGGGGGTAAGAGGAGAGTCTGTGAGGGGAGTGGGATGGTGGTGGGAATACAGAGGGAATACAGAGGTTGATACATTATCAGCCGAACAGGTGAACTCCTCTACTCGCTTTCACAGCGTTGTCGTGTTCATAATCATGCTGTCGCAGAATATTCTAACTAAACCTTCAGGGAAAATATTTTTACATAAATAAAGACCGAAAGAGTTGTTGAAGCTTAGTGGTAATGACAATGAAGTCATGTGACTCTGGTGTAGTTCGTTTACAGCCTACGTTTAGCTTTTGACTTCTGCCAATTGTATATAGGCTTCAAAATGCATGCAAGTGGTGTTTATGAAGATTATCATGAGGAACAAAATGTTTAAACACTTTTATTTTCTGCAATAATCCAAAAGCCAGTGGAAAATTCCTACTGGATTTTTGTTTCAAGGGAATCAGTGTGATCCAAACATGTGGATTGCCCTACAAAAAAACGTCACCACTGTAGTGCTCTATTGATTACACTCTGTCCTCTCTATTGTGTGAGTTCAGAGGGCATTTGGCACGTACCCTGTCCAAATGATGAAGTCAGGGTCAGGTAGGATCTCTCTCATGGCGTGCACTGATGAGTTTATCAGAGTCCATGGTGAGTCACAAAAATAATCTCCAAATTTGCCTGCATTTGGAGTCGGACGACCTCCACTAGAAGCACATTTTGATGGCATGTTACTCCCTACATCATAAGAAGGATCCCAATGGAGGTCTGAGATATGCCAAAAATAACCTGTGGCAAACAAGTGCATAGTTATAGATATAATAAGCAGTATGGTGAAATATTGAACATGATATTGGGTTTGCACATCTAGAGCAGATCTACATAGTATTACAGAATGTCATATAGATCCCATAACCATATCCGATCATCCTCCAGTCAGGATAAAACTTCAGTTAGGACAAGGTAACCAGTTTAAATACTGGAGATTAAATATATCAGTGATGAATAAGGCCAAAGAAGAAATAAGACAACAATTGATTGAATACTTTGATATTAACAACAATGGACTGGTTACCAGTACTCTAGTATGAGAGGTAAAATAATAAAAAATAACACCCAGGAACATATAACTGTCACAGCCTCGTCGTGTCTGTCACATCCTGGTTCCTCTGTGTCTCCCAGATCCTTCCCCCTCCTGTCTTGTTAGTGATTACCCTGTTAATCATGACAGCTGTGACTCATTTCCTTGTGTACTTAAACCCTCATGTTACCTCTGGTCTTCGTCTGTGATTGTAGTGTTTCTGTCGTAGTTGATGGTGTATGGATGTTCTCCCAGTTCTGAGGTTTTGCACCCCTGTGTGCCTTTTGAGTTTGTAGTTAAAGTGTTTTTGTTTTCGTTATTAAATCTGTCTGCTTTGATCACGTCTCCGCCCGAGTTTCTCCACATCGCACACCAGCACACACGAACAGCGTAACAATAACTGAGATTAGCCAGTTTATATATGTTTTGGAATTCTGTTTGCTAG
This sequence comes from Rhodeus uyekii, assembly GCA_037043235.1. Lineage (NCBI taxonomy): Eukaryota > Metazoa > Chordata > Actinopteri > Cypriniformes > Acheilognathidae > Rhodeus > Rhodeus uyekii. The sequence goes on from JAWRVZ010000229.1 coordinate 832,514, forward strand.
CATGAAAGTAAAAATTTCAAAAGCAAGCTTATTGGTCTATAAGACATACATTTGGGTCGGGTCTTTTCCAGTTCTATGAATTACAGCGTCAGACCACTAGTGTGGGGGTCTTCATTTTGTAAAACATGGTTAAATACCTTAAGGTAGTAATATTCATCAGGGAGATGCGATATCTCTAGTCTTATTTGCTCTTAGCATTGAGCTCAGTTAGATCATTTCAATGGTAGGGTCAGGGCTTCAGATACTTGGGTGTCTGAACACCTATGGCATGATATACAGCTTTGTCTGTATATCATTCAGTGTATATATTTACCCTGTGTTTACCCATGTAAACACATATTTACCCGTGTATATATTTACCTCAGTTCTCGTCATTGTGTCAATGTTGGCGTAGTGACCTTAAGTTGCTTTGTGATTGAATACCTCACATATCTTCCTGAGTTTTCCATTAAAATGTTTCCTTCTTTAGTCTTTGTGCTGTTTATCTACACTGTACGCTGACAGTAGCATGCTAGTGGGAGGAATTCTGTCATTTTGTGTTGATTTTTTTAATCCAGTCTTAATATCATTCAACCACTAAACTGTATTGCAATCTAGCAGTTGCATAACTTAGTTTAACACTTTGCACAATTGCTTTCATAAATCGGCCTAAAATTCAGCATTATTTATTCCATGTTAAAGACACCACAATATCATGCTCTAATAAAGTCATAATGGAAAAGCATTTGTAAAGCTTTGCTCTTTTATAAACACTGAAAACTTGATTTATAAAAATTGATTACCTAAAATGTGTGCAGTGTGCAGTGGTTTCTGAGTAATTCCTCAAAACATACCTTTCAACATGTTACTTCTACCAGAGACAATGAATATGTTGAGAAGAATAATTTTCCAAACACATGCCATTGTGAGATTGACCGAAGCGTGCGATAGATCCAGGAACTTTGGTCTAAGTGCTGTTATCCTGCAAGAGACATTCAGTCCACAGCTGTCAATAAACTGACAGATAAGATAAGTCAGCTGGAGGGAATAAACATAAGGGACAATAACGATAATCTTAGTAACATGAGTAACATGAGACAGATATTTTCAGACAGATATTCTCCAGCTGTCACAGAAAAATAAATATGTGACACATTTGCGAGCCACTTACTGTCAGGGTTCTGCCACATTCGGTCTAGTACAGGGGTCGGCAACCTTAAATGTTGAAAGAGCCATATTTAACAAAAAATAAATGAATCAAATATGTCCGGAGCCACAATCTAAGGTTTATATATGAAGCGATCTACAACTTATTTTCAGATGGTCGTACCTGTGCATTTACTTTTAATAAATCCTAGAAAACCTGTATAAAGTATAGTTTGGTCTTAAATAACTCGACTGGGACACGTGAAATTACAAATAAAACAATATTAATACTATTTAATCAACAGAAAAACCATAATATGCAATGTGACTGAATCCTATATTTGCCTCAGCTCTAGATTGACAATCACAGGCGTCCAATCACAATTGACCTCTGGAAAAAAAAGGGAACTAACCAATGACATTTGATGTTACTATTACAAGAGCAAGCCCCGCCCCACGACTGACAAAAATATAAATGCTCGCGCGAGCAAAAACAGCAGTCGAGAGCGGGTGAATGTTCACGTGCGCGCGCAGATTAGATGTCACGCGCGCGTGAGTGATTAAAATGAGCTCGCGGGTACCCGTATTTATGCATGTAGCTCTGTTTTCCGCTCGCGGATGTAATTTACGCGCGCGTAAACATCAGTTTTGCGCTCGTATATTAAAGGCACGGATTTACCGCCATTTGGGCGGAGCGACAGCGGACCGAGAGCGGATAGTGGGACCGATTCTACAAGTTACGTGCTGTAGATGAAAGAGCTGCAGCACAGGGGTGAAAGAGCCTTGCGCGCTTGTCAGGTCCCGATACTTTGGTCGTGTTCAGTTTCGTTTTTGTGTCGGGATTCGGGCATTCATAACCCGTGTGTTTGTCCTTGTCGTGAGCGCGTGTGACAAGCGTTTTGCTCATTCTCACGTGCTCTATGTTATGTGAGTGGGCGCGGTTTCAAGCTCAAATCTCGTGTTTGTCTCGTTTGTCATTGGCTGCTTGCTTGTCTCATCAATGTGTAACCCTCCCACCTTGTTTCCCTGCTTTAGTTTGATTTGTTCCCAGCTGTGTCTCATTCAATTACCATTCCTCATGTGTGTATTTAATCCATCTGTGTCTGTTGTCTTGTGCTGGTTTCTCGTCATTAATAGGTTGAGTTCATGCCGTCCTGAATATAGTCTAGTCAGTGTCAAGTTTGTAGTCTAGTGAGTCTGTGTTCTAGTCTTTTTTCCCCCTCGGGGTGGTTTTTGTTCTGAGTTTTTTCTTGTTTTGTTTAATAAATCCCCATTCATCTGCAATATTGAGTCCTCGCCTCATCTACCTCCACATACCTTGACACTTACCATTTAGTTGACATTCTAGTGAGGCGATGACATGACATACTCCATAATGTTCAAACAGTAATAGATCAATGTTGAAATGAAACCTGTAGCATTGTGCATGAAAGTTTCCATACTGAATGCTTCATGATTTACAAACTATAACTCTTTGTAACATTAACCTTTCAGAATAAGCTTTTGGCACCATTCCGGCTCCTCTGCAAAAGAACCAAAAATCATTGTTTGATCTAATTAGGAGTTAAGCCATACATATTTTACCTTTATGACATTATGTGCAAATGTCACTTACTTGAGTAAATATACATCATACTGTTACGCTTAATAAACAAATTCCAGCTGGTCCAAAATGCAGCAGCTCGAGTTCTTACTAGAACCATGAACAAACACCGAATACATTTTAAAATCTTGCTAATTACTTACAAAGCATTAAATGGTTTAGCTCCACAGTACTTGAGCGATCTCTTAACACATTATAGTCCTTCACGTCTATTGCGATCCCAAAATACTGACCAGCTTAAAATACCTAGAATATCAAAGTCAACTGCTGTCGGTCGATCCTTTTCCTATTTAGCTCCTAAACTCTGGAACAGTCTTCCTATTACAGTTCGGGAAGCAGACACACTCTGTCAGTTTAAATGTAGACTAAAAACACATTTCTTCAACCTGGCATACACATAACACATTATACATACATTTTTAATCCAAATCATGTAAAATGATTGTTAGGCTGCATAATTTAGATAAGCCGGAACCGGGAACATTCCCATAACACCTGATGTACTCTACATCAGAAGAAGAATGGCATCTACGCTGATATTGGTCTCTGTTTATTCCGAGGTTACCGTGGCCAGCCGGATCCGGGCCATATCCAGATTAGATGAAGGACCTGGACACAAGCACAGCACTGCCCTGAAGTGTCTGCTGAGATCATGACTCCACTAGACCCTCCCCTGTGACGATCATGAACCCATCTCTAACCGGACCAAATTGGACTTCATATTGGACTTGAATTGTTGTATAATAATCATGCACTGTTTGGCTGTTGGCCAGAGGAGAACTGGTCCCCCGACTGAGCCTGGTTTCTCCCAAGGTTTTTTCTCCATTCTATTCTTCATTCGTTACGTCACCTGCCGGAGTTTTGGTTCCTTGCCGCTGTCGCCTATGGCTTGCTCAGTTGGGGAAACTTAACACTTAAAATTCATCAATTGTATTGATTCACCTGCTCTTTTGGGGCTTCTTTTCAGCCAAACAAACTTTGTTTATATTGTTTTTCCTGTAAAGCTGCTTTGAAACAATCTACATTGTAAAAAGCGCTATATAAATAAAGGTGACTTGACTTGACTTGACTTGGTGCAGCAAGAAGCAGCTGAACCCAGTTACCTGCCAGGTTGGCATCGTTCTGGAGTTCCTGCAAGAAAAGTTCGCTGCAGGGCTGTCTCCCTCCACACTTAAGGTTTACGTGGCTGCCATAGCTGCTCACCACATACCTTTGAGTGGTGCCTCTTTGGGCAGGGACCCCCTCATTGTTCGTTTCCTTCGGGGCACTTAGAGGCTGAGGCCTGCGGTATGTTCAAGGGTGCCTCCTTAGGACATGTCCCTGGTGCTCCAGGCCCTGTCCCAGGCCCCCTTTGAACCTCTAGAAGAGATCTCGGAAAAAATATATCAGTCTGAAAACACTCTTTCTGCTCGCCATCTCTTCCCTCAAGAGGATTGGCGACCTCCAGGTCCTCTCCGTGGCCCCTTCATGTTTAGAGTTTGCGCCCGGCATGGCTAAAGCATTACTTTACCCCAGGCCGGGTTATGTGCCTAAGGTTATTTCAAGCCCTATGCACCACTTAGTACTGCGGGCCCTATGTCCTCCTCCATTCATTGATCATGACCAGGAGTTCAAGAACAAGGTTTGTCCAGTGCGAGCACTGGACGCCTACGTCCACAGAACTGCCACGTGGCAGATTAAAAAAAAGATTATGTAAGTCGAAATAATGACTTGGTATCTCGAAATAATGAGAAACTGTCGAAATAATGAGTTAGTAACTCAAAATAACGAGAATCTTTCTCGAAATAATGACTTAACTTCTTCTCCGCAATGGTCAAAGCGTGTAAATATGGAAGCGAGATATGGAAGAGCCGGTGAAAACTGTTGCATGAAAAATGCAAAACTTGCATGATTTACAAAACTATCCGAGTAATGCTGGATTTATTTTTTAAGTTTAAGTGTAACATCTTCAGAAAATGCATGAGTGAAATTTAATTTTAACGCGAATTTCGCGGATGATCTTTGATGTGCAGGTTTATCATAAAGAGTCACTATAATACAATGCAATACTATAATTGTTACGAAAAGCTGGCGTGCGATGCAGAGAAGAACGAGGAGTACACGGAGATGAAACGGAAAACACTTTAATTATAAACAGAAAAGGCACGCAATGGTGCAAAACTAAGAAAGGAGCGTACATCCACACGACAACACATGAACGAACAACAATCGACAATGCCATGGTAACACATGAGGGTTAAATACATTAGGTTTAACACTAACCAGCTGGCAACATAACAAGGGGGAGTGGAGAAGGATAAACTATGGAAACACAGGAGGGACACATAGGAGGAGCGAGACATGACTGTTACAATAATACAATAGTCTATAATTCCTCTGTTTAAAATCCATGGATCACTGTGCTGAACTTGTTCATACACAAAAATACAAATGAATAAAATACTATATACTATGTAATCCCTCTTATATACTGATGATTTATCATTCACGCTCTTTATATTATTGATTAACACACTGACTTAAACAGCTGTTTTACAAAATGTGTCATGTTTGCTGTGATCTCGCATTTACACGCTTTGACCAAGCAGAGAAACACGAGAAGTTAAGTCTTTATTTCGAGAAAGTTTCTCGTTATTTCGACATACTATGTCATTATTTCGACTTGAATCATCTTTTTTTTTTCTCAACTGTGGCGGAAACGGGCTTCCTTAAGTTGAAGTTGCTGTTATCTTTGGGGTCAATTTGACCCCATTCAGTTTTTAACGTCTGTAAATACATGATTTGATTTTTTTTCAGATTTAATGAATTTTCCTAATTTAATGGGGCCAATTATGTAAACATAAAGTTAACCTGCTGATATAATTTCAATGTACACATTATACAGTACACATTTTGTAGCATCAGTGTTCCTTTGGGTTCAGTTTGAACCTAGGCTCTTTTAGCTGTATTAAACATAAGAAATATTAAAATTTCACACACATTTATTTTGGTTGTTTTATTGAGGTCATTTTATTATGTTCATTATAATTTTACATATTCAAAAACCTTCCCTCTGTTTTAGGGCTCTAACCTAACATATCCATATCTGTAGTATTGCAAGAACTACTAGAAGATCACATTTTTATGCATTTGGCAGACTCTCTTATCCAAAGAAACTTACATTACATTCGAGGAACACACTGAATCAGTTCTTGGCTGGGATTGAACCCATGACATTGGTGTTGTAAGCACCAACACTCTACTGATTGAGCTATAGAAAAAAAAGGACGGATACCATGTTGTGACTGAGAAAAAAAGAAGCCAGAACTTCCCTCTGAGCTTCTTGCGAAGAAGAACAGGAAAGTAACATCTTCAATGTTTGCCTTCACTGAAAGAGCCACTGTCGTCTCCTATTGCCTCAAGAAAGAGAAAAATGTCCTGCTAATGAGCACAAAGATGCTGTTCTGAGCAAAACACAAATGGTGCTGGATTACAATGAGACAAAGGGAGGGGTTTGGACAAGGTTACAGCTGCCAACGCATGACATGTTCTTTCTTTCACTGTTTTGTTTTCCTTACTGTTGTTCTGATGGTAATGATGTTCTGTTTTAGAAATACAATTATTCTGAACGTATGAAATTGTGTTTGTTTTTCCCGGGGTCAAATTGAACCCAAACATAACTTGTGTTACTATCCTTGATAAAATAAATAGTTTTTCTTTCCAAATGTTATAGACTACTTAAAAATATTATAAAACAAATAAAACACCAAAAACATGTATTATTTTCCAATTTTATAGGTCAATCAGTAAGATTTTATGGTGATTTGTAAATGTCGTAGTCGTGCAATGGGTATTCTGGATTTATCAGGGGTGGGGTGGGGGGTTCTGGGTGGATGTCAACTTAAAAAATTATTAAGCAGTCAACAAAGATATTAATTACCTTAGACACAAACCTTTGTAAAAAAAGAAACATATATACATTTCACATGATTTGAATTAAACAATGTATGTATAATGTTTTATGTAACACATTGCCAAGTTTTGATATGGAAAATTTTATGTCCAGGGTTTTGTGGCCAGACAGTTCTGTGGGTTCTGTTGGGTTTAATTGTTCATTTATGAATGTTGGATTTATGATAAAAAGATGTTTATGAGATGCACCCATTGGTGCATCTAAACTCTTTGGCTAGAAAGATTTTCAGTGGGTAGTTTTAATTCAAAGGATGTTAATCTTGATTATACTCTATTATTTATTTGTCTTCTGGGTAAATTTCACCTTCATAATGCCAGAACCATTCAATGTATCCCCAGTTTAAAAATTTTCTCCTCGGACGTAAAGTCCCCTTTTTCTCCTTTTACGAAAATGTGCAAATCTTAGTGTGAAATGCCTAATAACATTCTTGAGTCTGTTGTAAGGAGCCTTTATTTTTTTTATTTAGAAAAATTGTCTTGACGTAAAAAAATACACAATATCCAGCAAAAGGGGGACCAACACAATATTAGGAAGGTCATAATATTATGCCTGATTATGCAATGTTAGCAAACAAGTGTTGCTTTGGACAGAAGATTAAACCTAAACCAACAGGTTGTGTAACAGTGGCACACAGTAAAAGTGAAAATGAGAGTTGACATTATTAGGCAGAGTATTTCTAAAGGAAATGTCAGGTAAATAAATTGTGTTTTATTGCAGTGCATGATTGCCATATATATTACCATTGTATTACCATATATATCATGCACTGCAATAAAAAAACAATATATAATATATACTCAATATATACACATATATATGTGCAATAAAAACCCAATTTAAACAATTATTTAATACAACAGCCTACAAATGCCACATTAGGCTATTGTATGTCTGTGTTGCTTTGAGCATGATTGGTTATGCTGAGTTTCATCCAGGAATCTGGCCAATGACAAATGTGCACGCCTTCTACAGCGTGCGCGCCTTTTTTCAAATTTGAATCCGTTTGTTGGAAAGCGTGTGTGCGCGCGCGCGCGTATCTGTCTGTGTGCGTTGCAGCTCGCCATCTGCAGTGCACAGTACTACTTCAGCTCGGTTTTGCATGGATTATTACATTGATTATTTTACGTCGGACTGCAAAATTTTATATTTTAGGCAAATTTAAGTTGCGGGTTGTTAATGAAGAACAAACAAGAAAAAATGCAATATGGCCAACGACTTTTACCAACGTGTAACGTTACCGGACAACTACAGAAGGTAAGTTAAATAATTTAGCTTTTATAAAAAAAATATAGTCTGCTACATTGTGATGTAATCTGTTTAAGTAATAATCTAATCGAGATAACGAGATTACATAGTTCAATGTACTAGCTAACGTTAACGTTACTGTGTGTTGTTAGCATGTGTTAATATTGTAAACTAGGAATAAGATAAAAAAAAATCTATATAAGAGCTTTGTAAATGAGTGAACTGAGAACGGAGTCTTGTACAAGCTCTTTTGAAAATCCCTGTTAGTAAGTAAATGGCTAATGTGTGTGTGTGTGTGTGTGTGTGTGGGTGGAAAATATATTTTAGGAAGAAAAAATCCAGCCACATGATCTTCAGGAGCGGTGAGTATTGACATACTAACATTAGGAAAGCTGAATTTTCAGCGTCATTACTCCAGTCTTTAGTGCCACATGATCCTTCAGAAATCATTCTGATATGCTGCTTAAGAAACATTTACTATTATTATTAAAGTTGAAAACAGCTTGTTATGCGTTTATTCTCTAGGAGAGGCCGGATAGCTCGCCTAAACGTAGAGTGAAGCACTAAGACACAAATATCAGTTCTGATATTCCACATGAGGGGTCCTTTATTAACAGGAACTGTCCATTCTACACACACCGGGGCAGTTGGCAAACAATGCTTCACGCACAATTGCGTTACTAAACAACAACAAAACAATAGTAAGAGCAACATAAACGAAAACTGTGTGAAACACCTCACTCCACATACATGCGATGCTTCCCTGCTCGCGCACCGTTCGAACGACCTCATTACTGCTCTTGAGAGGGAAAAAGCGCTCCGTCTTAAAGGAGCATTACCCACTATAACTCGTTACAAGCTGTGTACATTGTTTTCAGGATTATTTAATGAATAAAAAGTTCAAAAGAACAGCATTTATCTGAAATATAAAGCTTTTGCAACATTATAAATATCTATAGTGTCACTTTAATGCATCCTTGCTGAAAAAATGTATGAATTTCTTTAAGTTCTTTCCCAAAAAAACAAAATCTTACCAACCCAAAACTTTTGAACGGTATACAATGTCACAAAAGCTTTCTATTTCAGATAAATACTGTTCTTTTGAACTTTCTATTTATCAAAGAATCATAAAAAGAACTGTTTTCAACATTGATAATAGATAATCATAAATGTTTCTTGAGCAGCAAATCCTCAAATCAGAATGATTTCTGAAGGATCATGTGACACTGAAGGCTGGAGTAATGCTAAAAATTCAGCTTTGCATCACAGGAATAAATTACATTTTAAAATATATTCAAATAGAAAACAGTTAATATGCATTTTAATAATATTTCACAATATTACAGCTTATTGTCTGTTTTTTTTCTTTATAATTTAATAGCATAAATATAGCCCTGGTGAGCAGAAGTGACATCTTTAAAAACATACAAAAATATTACTGTTCTAAAACATTTGACCGGTAGTGTACACACACACACACTGTTCAAAAGTTTGGGATCGTAAGATTTTTTATGTTTTTAAAAGAAGTTTCGTCTGCTCACCTGCAAGGCTGCATTTATTTAATTACTCATACTAACAGTAATATTGTGAAATAATATTACAATTTAAAATAACTTTTCTATTTGAAAATATTTAAAATTGTAATTCATTCTTGTTAGCAAAGGTGAATTTTCAGCATCATTACTCCAGTCATAAATTTAATAAATAAATGCTGTATAATTTTAATAAACGCTGTATAAGTGCTGTTCATTTTGTAAACTGTTACAGTTTTGTATTCAGTATGTTTAGATTGTCACCATAATCCTAGTTTGAGAATTTGATAAACTATTGTTAATTACTGAAGTAATTTAAATTTTGTATTTTATTTATTCAATAATTGTGATTTTAGATTACATGTTTTACATAATTTAAACACTATTAAATTATATGTAAACAAATGCTGCAAATTGAAGTTTGAGATGATTTTAATTATTTTTTATACTGTTTATACTTATTTTATCTGCCAAAATAAAACTTAATTTTAAATCTTGAGCACGTCTTGACTATTTATTGTTTGACTGTAATCATTTAGGAAATCTGTAAAATAAGTGTTTATCTGTTGAACTCTAAGCAATGTCATTTAATTAAAGGTGTTTGACTGTAATAATTTAGTAAATACCTGCAAAATAACCGTGTTTATCCATAGAACTCTAAGCAATATCAGTTAATTGAAAGTTTTTGACTGTAATAATTTAGTAAATACCTGTAAAATAACAGTGTTTAACCATAGAACTCTTAGCAATATCATTTAATTAAAGGTGTTTGACTGTAATAATTTAGTAAATACCTGTAAAATAACAGTGTTTATCCGTAGAACTGTTAACACTGTCATTTAACTGAAGGTTTGTGATCATAATAATCTAGGAAAGATCCATAAAATAACAGTTTTACACTGTAAAAAAAAATCATAAAAAACGGTAAATGACTGGCAGCTACGGCTGCCAAACAAAAACCGTAAAAAAAAGGTAAAATATCTTACTTTAAACACGGGAAAAAATCTGTAAAATAACATGTTTTTTCACTACAATTTTTAATGAAAATTTCTGTAAAATTATTGTTTTTGCACTTTATTTGAATTAAGATATTTTACTTTAATTTTATGGTTTTTGTTTGGCAGCCGTAGCTGCCAGTCAATTACCGTTTTTTTACGAGATTATTTTTTACAGTGAAGATAGTGATACGTGACAGTTATGATCAAACGTACATAAATCTGCACAAAGGGGAATGAGGATATTAACAATTAATTATAACGGATTATAACAATTATTAATATCTATGGCTTGATTCGGCTTGTAGCGCCCCAAATACAATAACATTGTTACAGCAATTATACTCTAACAGAGGCTGCTAGCTACGTCAATGATGACGTTTAAATTATTCTGATTGGCTAAGAAAGAAAGAAAGAAAGAAAAACAAAACTAGTAATTTTCCACACAAGAGCAGACAGTCTGAAGCATATCTTCGTTGATCACATGGTTGACGGGTTCGTGACGTGGCTTGTCGAGAACAACAAGTCATTCTGTCTCCTGATGGTGCCAGTTAATCACCTCACCAATACAGACCATATTAACGCACGCACACACACACACACACACACACACACACACACACACACACACACACACACACACACACACACACACACACACACACACACACACACACACACACACACACACACACACACACACACACACACACACACACACACACACACACACACACACACACACACACACACACACACACACACACACACACACAGCTTCTCCAAGGCTGAACTTGGCTCAGGCTCCAACAATCAACAGAAACTTCCCAAAATATTCTGATAACTGTTCTATCATAATGTTCTATCTGTTGAGAAGTGCAGACAATATTCATCCTTACTCGATGGACAAATACAGAAGAGTAAAGAAAGGTTTTAATTAATAAAAATCCCTAACTTGATTATAAATCACTCTTTACAAATCATTCAAATAAGAAAGGGAAAAGAACATATGAGAAATAAAACAAAGAAACATATTAAAATTAAGACAAAGAAAAGAATATAGGTACAAATAAGAAATATGAAAGAATATATATATATACAAGCAGCAATGGATTTCTGAATAGTATCTTTCAGTTGGGACAGCCAATCAGAGTGAAGGAACTGAGAAGCGTGAATCTTTGCTTTGTTCTTGGGTCTCATCGGATTAACATCTTTTATGGCCTTCATAAAAATGCAGACTTTTGGTTTTTGGCATAAAATAAATAGTTTGATGCATAGTACCACAAAACACACATAGACAGTCTATAAATTGAGAGACAAACATTTCAAGACCTATCAAGGCTATATTAACTCTTAAAATGAAGGCAAGGTAAAGATTGACGTGGTTTACATAAGTAATTACTGATTATAAGCTTCTAAATTATCAAAGACATCTAAAATGGTTATCATAAAAAGCATGCATACATATAGGTAAAACATAGCACAACTAAAATGACAGATAACTGTAAGTTAAAGTCACATGGCACGTTCTTGTTCGTTTTTGGTATGTATCTGTCTGTGTGTGTGTGTGTGTGTGTGTGTGTGAGGATGGGGGCTTTATGACTCTGTGGAATGCAGAGGGAAAAGGATGGCCTGGCGGAAGACAAAGAGTTTTATTGCCCCCAGGGCCCTAAAATGACTGCTGGTAAACGCCCTACAACTCCTATTGGTCCGTGACGATGACACATCAGGTGGGCATGGCTAACTCTGAGGCTCTGCTTTCTTTGAGGTGTAAAGCCTCTCCGGTTTATTTCTTCTGTTCAGACGCGAGTGGAACACAATAGAGAGCCGCTTCACAGCAGAAATGGAAGCTATAATTGCAACCGAAAGAGACACTGCCGCAGTTCTACATGTTTAACTCTCAGTCTGAGCCTCAGCATGCGTAAACACATCCACACCTCTGATCACATGCTTTCTGAACTGCTGTTGCCCTTTATTTTGTGATTTAAATTCACAAACAGTTTTTCACTGTAATTGTTTTTCAAGCATCATTTACTGCTTACAGAAAAAGTAAAGAGTTAACATCTGTCAGACGTGAGACTGATGTGGTTACCATTAACCATTGTATTTTGTTTAAAATAAAGCACAAACCAGAAAGAAAGAGCATGTATTCACCTCATTCACAAAAGAGTAACAGAAACCCCAAACATCACAGCGCTTGAGAGCCGCCATCATTCAGTGATGCTTAGACTTGCATCTTCTCAGGAGAAATCAGAACAGAATGTAGGTGCTGCATGTAAATGCAGACGAGTCTGTGAAACATCTGCTTCTCTCTCATTCAGTCCTGACAGTCTGAGGGCCCGTCCACACGGGAACGCGAATCACTGTAACCGCATACATTTTGTATCGGATTGGCTTTGCGTCCACACGGATCCGGCGTTCTGGGTGGCTGAATCCGCTCTCTTTGGAGAACGGGTTCTAAAGTGGAAAGATCTGAGAACGACATCCTTGCGTTCTCGTGTGGACGGCCAATCCGCATCTTTTGTGAGAACGATGATGTCATCACATCACGTGTCGGCAGCGTCACACGTAACAGCAACAACAGTAATGGCGGACTACATGATTGTGCTCGTGCTGTAGGACGGCTAAAAGTACATAAAGTTGCATTTTACGGAACTGGTTTTGCGTTTCCATCGTGATCATGGCATGCCACAGTGTTTGGGAGCGGTCGACGGCACACGCATAGAAATCAAGCAGCTGTCTGCCAACTCGATGGACTACATCAGTGGTCCCAACCTTTTTTGTGCCACGGACCGGTAAACGCGTGAAAATTTTGCCGCGGACCGGTGGCGGATCCAGTTTGTTGAGCGAGTCCGCGCGAGATTAAACACACTTCCTCGTTGCTAAAGCAGCAGCGTCACAGCCGCTTGTAGCAGCTCACGGACCGGTCCGTGTACCATTTCATCCACGGACCGGGGGTTGGGGACCACTGGACTACATCAACAGGAAAGGCAAACATTCTATCAATGTACAAGCGGTCTGTGATTATAAGTACAGATTTATGGATGTTGTGATAAAGTGGCCCGGGAGTGTACACGATGCACAGGTTTTTGCTAATTCAAAGCTAAACCTGTACTTTAAGACTGGTCAGATCCCTCCTCTGAAAAAACAGATTGTGGACATGAGTGTGCTTTTGTTCGTCTCAAAGCCAGATATGCTGCACTGAAAAGGCTTCACAGACTGTAACGAGGGAGAGGGAAAGAGAGTGAGGAGAATACTCACAAAGTACCTTGACCCTTAAAAATGCTGGCCATCAAGTTTTGTTCTGTTTTTTTTTTTTTTACAGTACCTTTTTGAAAATGTACTAATGTTTATTTTGAAAGTGTTGTATTGAATATGTCAAGTGAAAATAAATGAGAGTAAAAATTCAAGAACTGGTTTTTATTGGAAAATAGAACAATTAAAAATAACCTGAAAAAACAGGTATAAAGTGCAGCAGTGCGCACAACATATAGTGCAGGGCAAACAATTTAAAATCAAGAATTACAATGCAACAGGGCAATCGCTCCGTGTCATCTTGCAGCAGTGCACGTCTGTAAATATTCAGCGCGCAAGGTTGTGCGCATGCTCAAACTCTTCTTCTCCGTGTATAGTGTGTATCTGTGGCAGAATTACAGCGCCACATACTGGTCTGGCATTTATACTACACCGTTCTCAGTCGGTTTCAGTGTTCTCGTGTGGACGCTGAGATTTCTTGCGCCGATGCCGTGTTTACGGCATTTTTTTTTAGAACGAAGGGAAAAAAAGGGCGGTTAGGGAATGCACCGTTCTCGTGTGGACGTAGCCTGAGTGTAGCCAGTTGGGAAGAGAGATGTTTACTATTTTGAAGATTTTTATGAATTTCCCAAAACAGTTTTTTTATAGAAGACAATTTATTTAATACTATGTATTAAATATTTATATAGTTTATGAAATGTTTCGTTGGTGGGAACTGTTGACTTGAATGATTGTTTGGGTGTGACAAGTGACGAGTGTGCAGCATGGGAAGAGGTTGGCGCAGTTCTAGTGACGTTGTAATGAAGCGTCGCATGTGTTACAAGACCAATAAAGTTGAAAGCTATACCAACGTTCCTGTGTGAGATGTGTGAAATTCTCATGAGCAGAACTGGATCTGCCACATAAAACTGGTGCCGTGACTTTCTTGGATACAACAGATCTGCCGCAGCCGATCACCGGGTGTTGCCTGTCTAGATGGAACTGTTGCTATGATCTCACTGGATTCAGCCAGCCGCAGTTGTCAGCTAAGTGTCCAGCTGTGGATCAAGTCTTGCCTTCCAGTGACAGATAATGAACTTTTCCCTCTTCAGTTACATCCTCTAATAGACATTCACTGTCTCAATGATTCAAAAGTGAATCAAGTTGTTTCATCTCACACAGGTAACTAATATGGATGGTAAGATGTATAACATGTCTACACCAGTCTTGACAAGGGGTAGAGGTTTAATCAGACCAGATGGAAGTGTGAGACATAAGGACAATGTTCAATTTTCCGATGTCAATTTAAACTTTTCACAAATCGGGGGTGTTTCATCTTCCGCATCTACCCCAATCAGTGACAATTCTCTTTTGCAGATAACACAGCTTCTTGATGAGCTTGGTAGCCAGATTGGTGATAGTATATTGGACCAGCGCTTAGCTGATCGTAGTCCTTCTGGCTCTGGGTATCAGACCACCCCAGAGACAGTTAAAAGTGAGTCAGCAAGCACAACTCTTGATTTATCCAGGTTGAATCTAGGGAGCCCCCTATTTTCCGTGGTGATGGTACAGACAAACATATTGTTCATGAATGGATAGAGTTAATGGAGGTATACTTACAGAAGTGTGATCGCCCAAAAGAGGAGCATGCAAATGAGGTTGTGAATCATTTGTTGGGTAGAGCCAAAAAAAATGTCAAAGTTGGGATTAAAAGTAACTCCTCACCTGCCATAGTCACAACTCCTGAGACATTTACAAAATGCTCTTTCGCTACTTTAGTGAGTGCCTAGAGCAGGGGTGGGCAAACTACGGCCCGCGGGCCATATCCGGCCCGTTGGGCCTTTTAATCCGGCCCGCCGAACTTGCCGAACCTGTATTAAACCCCCTTCATTTTACATTTCCCTGTAATGTCACTCTGTCGCTCCAAGCTGTGCTGGAGAGTAGGCGTGTGTCGCAAACCCCTCTACACCCCCCTTTAGTGCGTTAATTCCGTGCTAAAAAGGAACGAGCGCAAAACTGATGTTTGCGCGCGCGTAAATTACATTCGCAAGCGGAAAACAGAGCTACACGTAAATACGGGTACCCGCGAGCTCATTTTAATCAGGCGCGCGAACATTCACCTGCTCGACTGCTGTTTGCTCGCGCGAGCACTTTTATTTTTGTCAGTCGTGGGGCGGGGCTTGCTCTTGTAATAGTAACATCAAATGTCATTGGTTAGTTCCCTTTTTTCCAGAGGTCAGTTGTGATTGGACGCCTGTGATTGTCAATCTAGAGCTGAGGCAAATATAAGATTCAGTCACATTGCATATTATGTTTTTTCTGTCGATTAAATTGTATTAATATTGTTTTGTTGTAATTTCACGTGTCCCAGTCGAGTGATTTAAGACCAAACTATACTTTATACAGGTTTTCTAGGATTTCTTATAAGTAAATGCACAGGTACGACCTTCACCCCGGCCCCTCTGTCAATTTTAAGAAACCAATGTGGCCTGCGAGACAAATAGTTTGCCCACCCCTGGCCTAGAGTCTTGTCTTCCGCTGGCAGACTTCTACTCTACACTGCCATATGCCAAAGAAAGCCCTGTTGACTATTGGATCCGCCTCAATTATGCAGCCGAAATTGCTGATAATCACCTGCAGAAACAGGGTAGTCGAGTACAGAACATTTCACAAGAAACTGCAATGTTGTTCACAGGGTTGGGGAGTAGCGAAATTTACCAAAAACGAAAGAAACGAAAAGTTACCAAAGTGATTACTTTGAATTTTAATGTCATTTATTAATTAATATTAACGTAAGCTGTCTGATGATTCTCCGACTCTGTCTCTTTAAAAAAAGCGCGCGCAGCCTGTTCAGTTAGCAAGCTGCAATCGCATACAAAAATGGACGGGAAAACAGCGCGCAATGCATTTCTTTCGTGGAAATTCAAAGACAATTTTACTTATAAACAAAAAAAAGGATGTAACATCACAGTGCAATGCAAGCTACCTGCAACAAAGGATTCAAAGGATTCAACATCTAATCTGAAAAAGCATCTTGAAGTAAGTTGTTCTTGGTGTTTGAAAAAAAAATTCTTCATTTATATGATTCGTATGATTCTCGCTTAGGGTGCGAGAGGTCCCGGGTTCAAATCCCGGACGTTGCATAACTTTCAAATGAGGTCGTTTAGCTCAGTTGTTTGGAGCGTGGTGCTAATAACGCCAAGGTCCTGGGTTCGATCCCCGTACGGGCCATTATTTTGCTCTGCCCCTCAATCACCTTCCAACTAACTTCATTGCTATTTGAATTCCAGATAAAATCACATTCACTCATAGATTTCAATGTGTACAGCTTCTACCTTAACTGTCTATGAAGATGCTCTCCCATTTGTCTTGCCACTGGACATGCAATATTCCTTATTTTCCCATTTACTCATACGTTGAGCCTTTTATGGTTATCATCATTAGCCTATCTATGTTTAATATTTATAAGAATTTGGTCTTATACAACATAGGGATGTGTGAGTGTAGTCGACTACACGGTACAGGGTGCCACTAGTCGACACCAAAAACACTAGTCGACTACACGAGAAAAACCCCCCCCACAAGATGTTATTGTTCAAATGATATTTTAATCTTACATGTAACCCTCTGAGGCACGCGATCGCAAGTGGGATTAGAACGACCCGTGCTCTTGTGATCAATTGCTAAATTCAAACATGTTTTCACGCGTTGGATGGCGCTGTGGTCACGACAGACACGATCAGTGTTTGTCATATATCACAGCTATTCAGTTCCCTTTCAAGGGAACTCGCGCTGCGTCTTTCGATCGCTTTGGGGAATACTTGGACAATGCCTCGCGAAGCACAATATGTAAACTTCCGTCGACCGAGTGTGAGTGACGGTCGCAGGTCGGTGACGTCACGAACCAGGTCATAAAGGGGCGACAGAACCCAGAGGCAGTAGCTTGTTTTGTCTTCGCAAGCACAAGTGTGAGAGTGTGTTGTGTTGTCGCGCTGGTTGTTTGAGTTCCCTAGACTAGTTTAAAAGAAAAGGGCTCTCCAAATTCCAAATGGCGAATCAAACATCTGTGTAGTGCGCGTATTCCTGCCTTCACTACATTTCGGGTGGGAACGCGCACTTACTATGTGTGTGCGCCTGGCGGTCTTTGACACTGAGTCCGTCCAGGCTCGGCTCGCGCTGCCCAGGGCTCAAGTCCCGCTGTAGTCAAGGATATGCGGTGATATGGGTCCTGGGATTCGCGAATGGATCAGACGGCGGGGTGTGAGACGAGCCCTGCTCTATCTCAGCCCTTCCCCGGCAGATCCAGTGCCCGTGCAGCCCGAGGGCTGTTACATATAGCACAGACACTGCAATGATCTATCTCTGAGGAGTTTTGACATTGTCAGCATTTAATGATGAGAGAATATTCGCCACTTTTCTCTCCAGTATGAGGAGTTTTTCGAGGAAGTGACTCGCGCCATGTTGACTATTTATTGCCGGCAAAGAAGCGTTCCTCCTAAGAAAATAAATAATTAGATGAACGCGTCCTGTTAGCGCGAGTCACCCCCCGTGATATATAAAATGATCGATCCTGAGACTGAGGATCCTGAGCTACCTCTCTCAATCAGTATTGATGCAAAAAAAAAAAAAAAAAAACCCTACACTGCTCTATAAACCCGTGAGGATTATTTCTACTCTCCTGGGCAGTCGAGCATATAAGATTCAAGAATTTTATTTTCACATACAGTTACATACAATATACAGCTGTCAGTGAAATGTAAACAGGGTTATTGGGGGACCTCGATGAGAGCATACATATATATATTTCATTATATAAATCTATCCTTATATGTGTGTATATAAATATATATATATATATATATATATATTATATTTATAAAAGAGGCATCTGCGGCTCAAACCTTTAAAGATAAGGAAATAAGTTCCTACTGGACGCCCCTCTCTCGTCTTCTGGGC
The DNA here is from genome assembly GCA_037043235.1 of Rhodeus uyekii. NCBI lineage: Eukaryota > Metazoa > Chordata > Actinopteri > Cypriniformes > Acheilognathidae > Rhodeus > Rhodeus uyekii. The sequence goes on from JAWRVZ010000229.1 coordinate 851,156, forward strand.
TTTTTCGGCGACACAGTTGAGACGGTCGTCGATAAGTTCTAGGAGGCTGCTAGCAGCAGGTGGCGTTCAATGTGCTGCTGCCTCGTTGCTCTGAAATTAGGGGCTGTGAGCCAGCCACAGCCCCAGAGCTCCTCACAATGGGCCGCTCTGAGGCACAGCGTCGCAACCCGCTAACCCCTCCAGAAACCCGGGGGGTCGGGCCGGCACTCCCAGCCTCAACCCTCTGGCAAGAGGACGGATCTGAGGACCGTCATCCTCGCCAAGAACATCAAAAGAGGCTACATCAAAGAGGTCCTGGCGCTACGGTGCCAGACCTCGCACAGGCGTCCCTCCTCAGCTGCCACCCGTGAGTCTGGTTGCTCTGAGGAGATCGCCCCCTCCAAGGAGGGTCCTAGAGCATTCACTCCAGGCGTACCCCTGAAAGCCGGGCCCTGGAGCGTCTGCCACTCAAGCACCAGAGGCCAGCCTTGAGAGGCTGGTTCCCTCATTAGAATTTCTGGTCGCATCTCATGCCTACCAGAAGTTTCTCATTGGGTCCTGCAATATATATATATATATATATATACATATTATTTTCTTTTAGCAGGGTTCTACCCACCGTGGTGGACCCTGAGCAGGCTCTGGTCACGGAACAGGAAGTAGACACTCTGTTGAGGCAAGGGGCCATAAAATATGTACCCCCCTCGGACAGAAAGTCAGGCTTACAGTCATTACTTCATCGTTCCCAAGAGGGATGGAGGATTGCGGCCCATCCTAAATTTGCGCCTTCTAAATTACGTCATCAATTTTGACTTTGAACTAGATCGTGACAGATCAGGTCCGAGGACTGGTCTGTCAAATCGACCTGAAGGACGCATATTTTCATTCCATCCTTCCACAACACAGGAAGTACGTCAGGTTCGCCTTTGGGGGGAAGGCTTACCAATATCGAGTGCTTCCATTTGGCCTAGCTCTTTCACCTCGCACGTTCATCATATGCATGGTCGCAGCGCTAACCCCGCTGCACCTCTAATGAATCAGAGTTCTCGATTATACTGACGACTGGTTTTTCTACAAAGTCGCTACAGCTAGAGGTTCAACATTGAGATGTTGTTCCCGCGCTCTTTAATGTGTTGGGGTTGAGGCTAAACGCAAAGAAGAGTGTGCTCTCTCCTCTCCAGAGGACCACCTTCCTCGGCGTTGTTGGGTTTCGGTTATGATGTCTGCACGGTTTTTCCCCATGCGCATCGTTTCCGTCCTGTTAGCCGTCAAAGAGTTTAACTAGGCCAGCCACTCACTGTAAAGCACTTCCAACGAGTGCTGGTTCTCAGACAGCAGCTTCCTGCGTTACCCCGCTCGGGCTGCTGTACGAGGTCGTTACAGTGGTGGCTCAGAACCAGAGGGTTTTCCCCGAGGGGCAACCCTTTCCGCACCATCAAGGTCACGCGGCGAGGCTTACGTGCCTTAGATGTGTGGAAGGAATCCTGGTTTCTGTCTCATGGACCCGTATTGAGAGCTCCTTGTCGACGCGTATTGCTATCGACGGATGTATCTCTTACGGGCTGGGGAGCAGTCTTGAGAGACTGCGCCGCCCAAGGTCATGAGTACCTGTATTGGGAGCTCCTTGTCGACGCGTAATGCTATCGTCGGATGCGTCCCTTACGGGCTGGGGAGCGGCCTTGAGAGACCGCTCCACCGAAGGTCATGAGCACCAGTTATCCTGGCACATAATCCTGCTAGAGATGATGGTTGCTTGGAGGGCGCTTTAGGCGATCCTCCCAGACCTTAGGGGCCATCATGTGGTTGCCCAGACCGACGGCACCACTGTGGTCTCCTATATAAATCATCAGGGAGGTTTATGCTCGCGACCATTATAAAACTGGCGCGGCAGATCCTCCTTTGGTCCTAAGGGAGACTGCTCCATCTACGGGCAGTTCACATCCCTAGGACCTAGAATGTGGGAGCAGACGTCCTGTCGAGGCAGGGGCCGAGGCCCGGGGTTTGGAGGCTCCATCCCTAGGTGGTGGAGCAGATTTGGTTGAGATTCGGCCGAGCACAATTAGACCTGTTCGCGTCCGAGGAATCGACTCATTGCCCTCTGTGGTTTTCACTCTTGCACCCAGCCCTGCTCGGGCCAGGTGCCATGGTTCAGACATGGCCGAGGCTATGTCTGTACGCCTTTTCCCCGATTGCTCTGCTCCTGGGAGTTCTGGAGAGAGTTCGTCGAGACAAGGTCCGTCTCACACTATTTGCTCCATGTTGTCCGGGCAGAGTGTGTTTTGCGGATCTTGTGTCCCTTCTGGACTGAGCCCCCCGGGAGATCCCAGGGAGGATTTTCTGTCCCAGGCAGCGGGCTTGATGCGTCTCCCCTGCCCAGAACTGTGGAAACTGTGGGCTTGGCCTCTGAGGAGGCCCAGCTCATAGAGTCTGGTCTGTCAACTGAGGTTGTTGAGACCATCCTCCACTCCAGAGCTCCCTCCACGAGGAAGCTGTATGCCCTGAAGTGGAGACTCTTCACTTCTTGGTGTAGCAAAAAGCAGGTGAACCCAGTTACCTGTCACGTTGGCAAAGTGCTGGAGTTCCTGCAGGATAAATTCACTGCAGGGCTGTCCCCGTCCACCCTGAAGGTCTACGTGGCTGCTTACCACGTACCTCTGGGTGGCATGTCCATTGGCAGGGACCCCCTCGTCACACGCTTCCTCCGTGGTACTATTAGGCTGAGGCTTGCAGTACAGACCAAGGTTCCTACCTGGGACTTATCCCTGGTACTCCAGGGGTTGTCCCAGGCACATTTGAACCTTTGGATGAGGTTCCCCTAAAGTTCCTCACTTTAAAGACATTATTCTTATTAGCTATAACATCGCTAAAAAGAGTTGGGAATCTACAGGTGCTCTCTATAGCTCCCTCTTGCCTTGAGTTTGCGCCTGGGATGGTGAAAGCCTTCCTTCATCCCAGGCCAGGCTACGTGCTCAAAGTGCCCACTCATGTGGTCAGGTCTATTGTACTGCAGGCCTTCTGCCTTCCCCCCTTTTGGTGACCAGGACCAGGAATTTAAAAACAAGGTCTGTCCAGTGTGAGCACTGGACACTTATGTCCACAGGTCTTCCCTTGGCGTAAGTCAGACCAGGTGTTTGTTTGCTTTGGGACCCCTAGGGGGGCCCCAGCATCCAAACCTACTTTAAGCAGGTGGATAGTTGAGGCTATCACCCTGGCTTACGAGTCGGCCGGATCCCCTTCGCCTCTAAGGGTCCGTGCCCACTCCTCTAGGAGCGAGGCTGCCTCTAAGGCCCTTATATCAAGTGTGTCTTTTATCTGATGTTTGTGATGCGGCGGGGTGGTCTTCCCCCGCATACCTTTCTGAGGTTTTACCAGCTTGACCTCAACTCCGCTCCGGGAACATGGGTCCTCTCGTAGTGAGCTACGAGACACTCGTCGGCCTTCGTCACTGAGGTGGCGTTGGTATATCGTTCCCCAAAGCGATCGAAAGACGCAGCGCGAGTTCCCTTGAAAGGGAACGTCTCAGGTTACGTATGTAACCATAGTTCCCTGAGAGGGAACGAGACGCTGCGTCTTTGGCCTCAGCTCCTTGCGCCTTCCGGGCTTGCTCAGACACCTCTAAGCTACTGCCTCTGGGTTCTGTCGCCCCTTTATGACCTGGTTCGTGACGTCACCGACCTGCGACCGTCACTCACACTCGGTCGACGGAAGTTTACATATTGTGCTTCGCGAGGCATTGTCCAAGTATTCCCCAAAGCGATCGAAAGACGCAGCGTCTCGTTCCCTCTCAGGGAACTATGGTTACATACGTAACCTGAGACGTTTTCAACCACGTACCTTTTAGGTTTCAGACGTTTAAATACTCATAAGTACTGGCAAAAAATACATTTATGGTTTGAAAAATACACACCGATGTCTATAAAAGCGGAAATAACAATCCATTAAATTATAAACTGACAAGGTGTTTTATTCAAATCAGACACACATAGGTTACTATAAACTTCATATTCTTCTCCCGCTTCACTGGACACTTACTGTCATGTATTTCGAGAGAAGTGACTGAATTTACGTGTTGGAAATCTGATAGATTCTCTGAACTGCGGTGCCCGTCTTGCATTATAGATCAGCTGACGTGATCGTTATAAAGGCTTTTAAGACAAAACTTATTCACTTCCGCATATTTGAGAATTGGAATATCAGGTAATTGATAAAAAAGCCAACAAGTGTGTGAATATTGTGATTAAATAAGTACAACTAAATAAATGCAATACATCTGTCATTGTCACAGAACCATCTAGTATCACAACGCCAGATTGCAACACTCCGCCCACACGATCACAATCACCCGAATTCTAACGATTCACAGCTGTTGGTTATTCAGGACTCTATATAATCTGTCATGGTCCCCCGTCTCTCTGTCCGGTCTCGTCAGTGTAATGCTACGTTATACCCGACCTCTTCTTCAAGTGTTTCGTGCGCTACTGCCTGTTGAGTACTTACCTTCGTTGGAATTGTCTCTTCACCTGTTAAAGCCTTCCGTGTCTCCAGTATCAGCTGGTATTGTGTGTTCACTCAACTGTTAATAAACCTTTGCAATCACAGTCCCGTGTCTTCGCCTCTGTACCGTGACAGAAGACCGGACCGCTATACAAAATGGAGAGCAATGCAGCCAGTACGCCGTCGACGGATCTCGTTGCTGAACTCATCCAAACTTTTCAGTAGACATTAACCTCGCTCACCTCGACACTCACTGCTTCGCAGGATGGTGCCGCGAGCCCCGTGGCTCAACCAGCGACCTTCTCTGGCACAGAGGGGGATTGCAAGGGATTTCTAATGCAGTGTTCCCTGGTTTTTGATATGCAGCCAAGGCGATTCCCTACCGACATGTCTAAAATTGCGTATATCATGTCTCTGTTATCCGGGCAAGCCTTACAGTGGGCGAGAACCTTATATGAATCCAATTCCCCTGCGATGCGGTCCATTGATGCCTTCACTACACATTTCAAGGAGGTTTTCAGCTTATCTAATGACGTTCTATCTGTTCACGACCAGCTCTACCATCTTCGTCAAGGGCAGTCCACTGTAGTGGACTACACGGTTCGTTTTAGAACCCTGGCAGCCGCTAGCGGCTGGAATGAGGCTGCTTTACTCACTGCATATCGGCAAGGTTTATCACCCACCATTCGCTCCCAGATGGTAACTTATGAAGACAGCACAGGATTAGAGAACTTTATTTCAAAGTCCATAAGAATTGCCCAGCAAATCCCAGCTATCGATCAGCACGCTGTTCCTAGGACTCCAATATCTACTGCAAGTCCGCCTGCACCATCCCAAGAGCCCATGCAAGTAGACTCTTACCGTCTTTCTAGCACGGAACGTGCTCGCCGTATAGAGCAACATCTCTGCCTCTACTGTGGGGCTAGTAGTCATCTGCGGGTGGATTGCCCTGTGAGACCACCTCGCCCAGTGGTGAGTACGGTTACTGTAACTCCAGCCATTTCCCATCTGAGTCACATCCCGATTACTCTAAGCACTCCTCTTCACTCTGTTTCAGCAGAGGCCCTCATCGACTCTCGCTCCTCAGGGAACTTTATTTCCAACCTCTGCCTCCGACACCTCCACATCCAGATGATCCCCTACTCGCAACTCCTAAACATCAATACCATTCTTGGAAAACCACTGGGCACCATCACTCGTCACACTCCCACCATCACTTTAACGGTTGGCTGTCTCCATAAGGAGGAAATCTCTTTTATGGTACTGGATGGTTCCACCTCTGAAGTCATCTTGGGACGACCCTGGCTAGCTAAACATCAACCTAGGATCGATTGGGCCACTGAAAAGATTCGTCAATGGGATAAACGGTGTCTTCAATCCTGTCTTTCAAAGGTATCACCTTCTAACCATTACGTTCATATCACTACACACATCCCTCTAAATTCTACCTCCATTGAAAGTCCCATGGTTAAGCATGAGGCTGAGATCCCAAATGAATATCTAGCATTCCAGGATGTATTTAGTAAGAATTTAGCTACTAAACTTCCGCCACACCGACGCTGGGACTGTTCCATCAACCTGCTACCGGGGGCTATACTACCTAAGGGGAGGATTTATCCCCTTTCTATCCCAGAACAAAAGGCAATGGTAGAGTATATCAATGAAGCCCTCACTCAGGGTTTCATCCAACCTTCGACATCCCCCGCAGCCTCTAGTTTCTTCTTTGTGGCTAAGAAAGACGGAGGTTTAAGGCTGTGTATTGACTTCCGAGCCCTGAACTCTCAAACTATAAAGTACAGATATCCTCTTCCCTTGGTTCCGTCAGCACTCAAACTATTGCAGGGGGCTCAAGTGTTTACCAAGTTAGATCTACGTAGTGCCTACAACTTGATCCGCATACGTAAGGGGGACGAGTGGAAGACTGCTTTCATTACCCCTGCTGGACACTACGAGTACCTGGTCATGCCGTATGGTCTATCTAATGCCCCTGCCGTTTTATGAATGAGGTATTTCGAGAGTACCTCAACCACTTCGTCATTGTCTACATAGATGATATTCTCATTTACTCCCGAAATCTAGCTGATCATCACCAACATGTCAAGAAAGTCTTGCAGAAACTCCGTGACCACCAACTATACCTCAAGTTAGAGAAATGTGAATTTCACAAGTCGTCCATCTCTTTCCTGGGATATGTGATCAGCGACCGTGGTATTGAGATGGACCAAGGTAAAGTGAAGGCTATCCAAGACTGGCCAGTCCCATCCACCATAAAGGAACTTCAAAGATTCCTTGGATTTGCTAACTTTTATCGCCGCTTCATCGCCAATTACAGCCAGATTTCAGCGCCACTAACGTCCCTTCTCAAGAACCGACCTAAGACTTTAGCCTGGAACACCTCGGCCTCCGAAGCCTTCCAACACCTTAAGGTCGCCTTCTGCTCTGCCCCAGTCTTGGTCCATCCAGACCCCCAGTTGCCTTTCATCGTTGAGGTTGATGCTTCCTCCACCGGGGTGGGGGCTGTTCTATCCCAACGTCATGGAATCTCGTTAACCCTTCACCCGTGTGCATACTATTCTAAGAAATTGTCATCAGCTGAGCAGAACTACGATATCGGTAACCGTGAGCTTTTGGCAATGAAGTTGGCCTTAGAAGAATGGAGACACTGGCTGGAGGGCTCCGAATATCCTTTTGAAATTATCACGGATCACCGCAACTTGGAGTATATCCGGGAAGCCCGTCGTCTCAATCCCCGACAAGCAAGATGGGCCCTTTTCTTCACGAGGTTCAACTTTACAGTTACTTATCGACCAGGCAATCGAAACTGTAAGGCGGATGCCTTGTCTCGTTTACACACCCCTGATGCATGTCCGGTCTCTCCAGAACCTATACTCCCACAAACCGTTTTTGTCAATCCTATCCAGTGGTCCCTTGACGAACAAATCCGTGTCGCTCTGCAGTCGGACCCAGCTCCGCCAGGAGTCCCGGAAGGAAGGTCTTACGTACCTAGGTCCCTTCGCATTCCCCTCATTGAAGCAGTTCACTCATCCCCAGGCTCAGGTCATCCAGGTAGACTTCAAACACTTTCGCTCCTACGTCAACGATACTGGTGGCCGGGTATGACCCAGGATGTTGCTCTTCTTGTCATGGGTTGTCCTACCTGTGCCATGGCCAAGACACCCCGTCATCTACCTGAGGGCAAATTAGTTCTGTTGCCGATTCCCAGACGACCCTGGTCGCATATTGGAATTGATTTCCTGACCGACCTCCCACCCTCGGACCACCAGACATGCATACTGGTGGTAGTGGATAGATTCTCCAAAGCATGCCGTCTGATCCCACTTAAGAATCTTCCGACCGCCATGGAAACTGCTCAAGCTCTATTTAATCATGTCTTCAGAAATTTTGGGATACCTGAAGATATAGTCTCCGATCGTGGCCCTCAGTTTACTTCCCGAGTCTGGAAAGCGTTCTTTAATTTACTAGGAGTCTCAGTTAGCCTCTTCTCTGGCTATCACCCCCAAACCAATGGTCAAACTGAAAGAAAGATTCAGGAAATCAGCCGCTACTTGAGGTCCTACTGCCACAACCAACAGCACAACTGGTCCCAGTTCCTCCCCTGGGCAGAGTATGCTCAAAATTCGCTTCGGCTACAAAACGACTACAGGTTTAACTCCTTTCCAGTGTGTGCTTGGTTTTCAGCCGCCCTTGTTTCCGTGGTCAGGGGAACCTTCAGAAGTTCCTGCTGTTAACCATTGGTTTGAGGCAAGCGAGGAGGTTTGGAATTCAGCACACACCCACCTTCAGAGAGCAGTTAGGAGACACAAGAGCCAAGCCGACACTAGAAGATCAACCAATCCCCCTTACCATCCAGGAGAGAAGGTTTGGCTGTCCACCAGGGACATTCGTCTCCGACTCCCCTCCCGTAAACTGAGTCCCCGTTATATAGGACCCTTCACCATCCAACGTCAAATCAATGAAGTCACTTATCGTCTCAACTTACCAGCCCATTACCGCATCTCACCAACATTTCATGTATCCTTACTTAAACCCTATACTCATCCTCTGGTTTATCCCTCCACAGAATCTGGTGTGTCTGACGTACCTCCTCCCTTGGAATCTGAAGAGGGCACAATCTATTAGGTGAAGAATATCATGGACTCTCGTAGGCGAGCAGGACACCTTGAGTATTTAGTTGACTGGGAGGGGTACGGACCAGAGGAACGTTCATGGGTACCTCGGAATGACATCCTCGACCCCACCTTGCTCACAGATTTCCATCAGAGCCACCCTAATCATCCTGCTCCAAGAGGCAGAGGTCGTCCTCGCCGCCGTCTTTGGAGGTCTTCAGGAGCAGCCCCTGGGAGAGGGGGTAATGTCACAGAACCATCTAGTATCACAACGCCAGATTGCAACACTCCGCCCACACAATCACAATCACCCGAATTCTAACGATTCACAGCTGTTGGTTAATCAGGACTCTATATAATCTGTCATGGTCCCCCGTCTCTCTGTCCGGTCTCGTCCGTGTAATGCTACGTTATACCTGACCTCTTCTTCAAGTGTTTCATGCGCTACTGCCTGTTGAGTACTTACCTTCGTTGGAATTGTCTCTTCACCTGTTAAAGCCTTCCGTGTCTCCAGTATCAGCTGGTATTGTGTGTTCACTCAACTGTTAATAAACCTTTGCAATCACAGTCCCGTGTCTTCGCCTCTGTACCGTGACAGTGATAGTGCTTTTGCGGCTGCGGCGTGTCAGGTGACAAGCATGATGCATCGCTATGGAAACAACAAGCAGAAACTAAATCTTTACTGCAGATCTCCCATGCGTTTTGTTTACATCAGTCACGGCGGGTTTAACAATGACCATTGAGAGACGAGCGAGGTGTGGGAGTTTTTTAAAGTAGGAGGAGACAGAAAAGTGTTTTATAAACTGACATATAATGATTCCACTGGATCCGAGCATAGCCATATTAATCACAGACACGGAAATGTTTGGAGAGACGAGCCGAAACAGCCAAGTCATCGCGTCATTTACTACAACTGTCCACCACTGTGATCACGTTCAGCTGAAAGAAATATATAGATATATACTCTTTTATTCTTTAACTGTTTATTGAACTCATTGTCATGTGTTTCACCATGGAAACCGACATACACGAATCTCGCTACATAAAGCTGCAGTTTTGAGACTATAGTACAGAAGGAAAAGCGCGCCGCAGAAAAGTGACCTTATTTCTAGCGGCATTACTTTTAGACTAGTCGGTTACAAAATTTTCGTTTAAACGACTAACAAATTAGTCGAAAGGCACATCCCTAATACAACATAGAATTGACATCCAATTAATCATGCGTTAAATAATGTTTTATAAAGCAGTGGTCCCCAACCCCCGGTCCGCGGAAAAAGTGGTACCGGGCCGCAGATCGAATTCGCAGACCGGTCCGTGAGCGGCTGCAAGCGGCTCTGGCGCTGTAGCTTCGGCAGTGAGGAGGTGTGCTTCAACAATCGCGCGCACCCTCGCCTTTGAGCGAGTTCATTATCCGAATTGTGAACAAATTGTTTTTTTCATCTTTTTAAATGAATCAATTGTTTTGTTTACAAAAATATTGTCAATGAATCATTCACGAATTTGATAGATCTGGGGTGTGTTTCCCAAAAGCATCGCTAGATAACTATAATCGTAAATTCCATTGAACTTCATTGCGTTCATATTTGATTTGCGAAACGCATCCTGACTAAGTTTGACTGTTGACTCTCTTGATTCTGTTGTGGCGGTAGTCTTTCCATAGAGAGGATAATAAGTGAAATAATCACTCAAAGTTTTCTCCATTCATTACCTAAATTTGTTGTGTTACTTGGAGAATTGTACCAGCTGTTTTTTTCTTGCTTTCATTTATTGTTAAGACCACACTTACTGACTGATGCTTGCTGCAATAAAAACATATTTATACTAGGGATAGTTAAAATGACACAAATTTTAAATTGTCATATTTTTTTTCCAAATGTGCCTCTGTTAGATGTGCCTCTGCTATAAAGATGATATCAGGACATCAAGTTAATATAATCTTTTGTGTTAAGTATTTCAAAGTATTCCAAAGTATTTAGATTACGTTACTAAACTTGAGTAATGCAATCTGTAGTGAAATACATTTTAAAAGTAACCTACCCAACCCTGGTTGTTCATTAGAAACCGTCCTGATGTTGAACTTTCTAGAGTGTTTAGGTACAAGCCTATTACTAAATGGTCATCGGCAGAGGTGCAAGAAGCCATTGATGAGCATCGAAGGGTACTGAGAATGAGAAACTCTCTTCCTTACTCTCTTCCTGGCTGTTCGATTCAAGTGGCAACTGCTTCCATCAACCACACAGAGACTGCCATCGTGGACAACACTGCAGTGAACGCAGCAGCAGCATGTATGCCTAATACCCATACCACTAAGCCTGAGATGGCCATAGCGCCTCCACAGAGGCCCTTGACTGACACGGGTTCATTAAAGCGAGTGCTTAGCATGCTGGAAAGGGTGCTCGATTGATCTAATATGCAGGCTGCTTAACATTCCTGGTCTCGTCCATCCAGATGCCGTGTTTGTGGTCAAGTCAAGTCACCTTTATTTATATAGCGCTTTTTACAATGTAGATTGTTTCAAAGCAGCTTTACAGGAAAAACAATATAAACAAAGTTTGTTTGGCTGAACAGAAGCCCCAAAAGAGCAGGCGAATCAATACAATTGATGAATTTTAAGTGTTAAGTTTCCCCAACTGAGCAAGCCATAGGCGACAGCGGCAAGGAACCAAAACTCCGGCAGGTGACGTAACGAATGAAGAATAGAATGGAGAAAAAACCTTGGGAGAAACCAGGCTCAGTTGGGGGACCAGTTCTCCTCTGGCCAACAGCCAAACCGTGCATGATTATTATACAACAATTCAAGTCCAATATGAAGTCCAATTTGGTCCGGTTAGAGATGGGTTCATGATCGTCACAGGGGAGGGTCCAGTAGAGTCACGGTCTCCGCAGACACCCCAGGGCAGTGCTGTGCTCGTGTCCAGGTCCTTCATCTGATCTGGATACGGCCCGGATCCAGCTGACCACGGTAACCTCGGAATAAACAGAGACCAATATCAGCGTAGATGCCATTCTTCTTCTGATGTAGAGTACATCAGGTGTTATGGGAATGTTCCCGGTTCCGGCTTATCTAAATTATGCAGCCTAACAATCATTTTACATGATTTGGATTAAAAATGTATGTATAATGTGTTATGTGTATGCCAGGTTGAAAAGATGTGTTTTTAGTCTACATTTAAACTGACAGAGTGTGTCTGCTTCCCGAACTGTAATAGGAAGACTGTTCCAGAGTTTAGGAGCTAAATAGGAAAAGGATCGCCCGCCAGCAGTTGACTTTGATATTCTAGGTATTATAAGCTGGTCAATATTTTGGGATCGCAATAGACGTGAAGGACTATAATGTGTTAAGAGATCGCTCAAGTACTGTGGAGCTAAACCATTTAATGCTTTGTAAGTAATTAGCAAGATTTTAAAATGTATTCGGTGTTTAATAGGAAGCCAGTGCAGGTTTGACAGAACTGGGCTAATATGCTCATACTTCCTGGTTCTAGTAAGAACTCGAGCTGCTGCATTTTGGACCAGTTGGAATTTGTTTATTAAGCGTGCAGAGCAACCACCTAGTAAAGCATTACAATAATCTAGCCTTGAACTCATGAACGCATGAACTAACTTTTCCGCATTTGTCTTAGATAGCATATGTCGCAATTTAGATATATTTTTAAGATGGAAGAACGCCGTTTTACAGATGCTAGAAACATGGCTTTCAAATGAAAGATTGGTATCAAAGAGCACACCCAGGTTTCTAACTGACGACGAAGACTTGACAGAGCAGCCATCGAGTGTTAGACAGTAGTCTAGATTATTATGTGCCGAACTTTTTGGTCTGATAATTAGAATCTCTGTTTTTTCAGAATTTAGCAGTAGAAAGTTATTAGTCATCCAATTTTTTATATCGGTTATGCATTCTGTTAATTCAGTGAATTTGTTCGTTTCATCAGGATGAGAAGAAATATAGAGCTGAGTATCATCAGCGTAACAATGAAAGCTAATGCCATGCTTCCTAATAACTGCACCCAAAGGAAGCATGTACAGGGTGAAAAGCAATGGTCCTAGTACTGAACCTTGAGGAACTCCATATTGAACCCGTGACCGATATGACATCTCCTCATTTAATGCTACAAACTGATAACGCTCAGATAAGTATGACTTGAACCAGGCTAATGCAACTCCACTAATGCCAACATAATTTTCAAGTCTATTCAGAAGGATTTTGTGGTCAATAGTATCAAATGCAGCACTAAGGTCCAGTAACACTAACAGAGAGATACAACCACGATCGGATGATAGTAGCAAATCATTTTTAACTCTAATTAGAGCAGTCTCAGTACTATGATATGGTCTAAATCCTGACTGGAAATCCTCGTAGATGCTGTTTCTTTCTAGAAAGGAACATAGTTGTAAAGATATTGCCTTTTCTAGAATCTTTGACAAGAAAGGTAGATTCGATATCGGCCTGTAATTAACTAATTCTGTAGGATCAAGTTGTGGTTTTTTAATAAGCGGTTTAATTACAGCCAGCTTAAAGGTTTTTGGTACGTATCCTAATGACAAAGAAGAATTAATAATATTAAGAATAGGATCTATGATTTCTGGAAGCATCTCTTTCAGTAGCTTAGTCGGTATTGGGTCTAGCATACATGTTGTTGATTTTGATGATTTAACGAGTTTAGACAATTCTTCCTCCCCAATAGCAATGAAGGATTGGAATTTTTCTTCAGGGACACTAAAATGTACTGTATTTTGGAATATTGTAGTAGATTGTTGCATGTTTATTATTTTCTCTCTAATATTATTAATTTTGCAAGTAAAGAAGTCCATGAAGTCATTACTGCTGTGCTGTTTTAAAGCATCTGGGGTTGAGGCTTTATTTCTTGTTAATTTAGTCACTGTATCAAATAAATACCTAGGGTTGTATTTGTTTTCTTCTAAGAGGGTAGAAAAGTAAGTAGATCTAGCTGATCTTAAGGCCTTTCTGAATGCAATAGAGCTGTCTTTCCATGAAAGGCGAAAAACCTCTAGCTTAGTTTTTTCCAGCTCCGCTCCATTTTTCTGGCTGCTCTCTTGAGGGCCCGGGTGTGCTCGTTGTACCACGGTGTTGGACTATTTTCTTTAATCTTCTTTAAGCGTAACGGAGCAACAGTGTCTAAAGTGCTGGAAAAGAGAGAGTTTATAGTTTCTGTTGCAACATCAATTTCTTCTAGGCTATCTGGGATGTTAAGTAGATGAAACTGATCGGGAAGATTATTTATAAAGCTATCTTTTGTGTTAGGAGTGATAGTTCTACTATATTTATAACAGGGAGTTAGTTTTTCGACTTTGGCTAAAGGTAATCTACACGCAACTAAGTAATGATCTGAGATGTCATCGCTCTGCTGCAGAATTTGAACAGTATCAACATTGATCCCATATGACAATATTAGATCTAAAGTATGATTACGAGAATGAGTGGGTCCTAATACATGTTGTGTAACTCCAATAGAGTTTAAAATGTCTCTAAATGCCAATCCCAATGCGTCTTTTTCATTATCTACATGGATGTTAAAATCACCGACGATTATGACTTTATCTGCAGACATTACTAATCCTGAGAGAAAATCAGCAAATTATTTGATAAAGTCTGTATGGTGCCCTGGTGGCCTGTATAGAATAGCCAGCACAAAAGTTAAACAGGAATTATTACTTGCACTAGATAATTTTACATTGAGGACCATCACTTCAAAAGAGAACTAGTTCCACTTATTCCCAGTGCATGTCAGAGAAAAGATGTCTAATCTGCTCAGAAGTTGGTCACCAGCGCAGGGAATGTCCTATGAAAAATGCAGGTTCTGACACTTGATAATTGACAGTGGGTAATAATGGGGACAGTGGGTAAACAATACTCAGATTCAGGGAAACTGTTTCACCCACACCTGGAAGGGAATAGTGTGGGAGAGGAAGTTCAAACCCTCCATGATGATGCGTCGAACATATATGAGTCAACATGCAAGACAATGAAAAGTGAAAATGTGAAAATAACTAAGTGGAAAAGTCAGTTATTGCACATGATCCAGAACATGTCTTCTCGAAGCATAAGCTGGATTGTGGGAGAGCAAATGACTTTGTACATCGCATTTGTCTGAAAACTGACCTTTCTGTTTGCCTTATCGGCATGTGCCGCCAGGGCACTGTCAGAAGTTACGACAAGTATTATCAGAAATGGAAGAGTGGGACATCATTCGTAATTCCAGCAGTGAGTGGGCTTCTCTTTAGTTCTCGTTTGGAAGAAGAGTGGAGACCTCCGTATCTGCGTTGATGACTGCTGGCTAAACTCACTCACTATTTTAGGCTAGAGTGAGCAGTTCCAGGGTGGATGTGTTTTACTCGGAGATAATCATTCTTTAAAGCTTTTACAGACACTCAACACAAAACATCACTCATTGCTAAAACAAAGCCTAAAATGAAAGCCTGGTTATTTCATGTCATGTCATGTTTTTTTTTTTTTCTGTGTTACTTTTGCAATATTATCACAATAACTGTAATCCTCTAAAAGCGGTTTTATAGCATATTCGGTTTCAACAGCTCAGGTGATATTTATCTTCAGATGTAAAGCTTCATATTACAGGTGAACAACTTTCTTTGAGCCTTCAAAAACATCTTAATCAATGACCTTGTATCCTGGCGTTTCCCAATTGTTTTAAACTATACAGTTGGTTTCTCATTCAGATAAATTAATCAAATCTTTATCTTTTAATCAAATCTTCATCAAAGAAGAGATTATTCTTATGCAGGTGCAAGTTCAGCTAAAGGGAGACACAAGCACAGAGGCCTGAAATCTTTTATATTCTGCAAAGGTATCCAAAAAAATCAAATAAAAAATATTATATTGTCCATCTGGATATTATCAATCAATTTCTCTGTTCATGATTTGATCTTATAATATCCTATTTGTCGAATAAATCTCTTTCAACAGTTCTGAATATTAATCACAGGCCTCAGATCAGGTTTAGGGTTTAATCCCATTGTTTTGTGCTGGATCTAAACTGAGGGGCGGGGCGCGTTGTGACGCGGAGCTGGTTTCTGTCAGGTCCTGTAAGCACGTGTAAATCACCTCCCTTTGCCCTTCATCGTTTTTCTGTCTCATTCTGTGAGTTTGAAAGTGTGGTTTTATCATGTCTGGAAGAGGCAAAGGAGGGAAAGGACTCGGAAAAGGAGGCGCCAAGCGGCACCGCAAAGTGTTGCGCGACAACATCCAGGGAATCACCAAACCCGCCATCCGTCGTCTCGCTCGCCGCGGCGGCGTCAAGCGCATCTCCGGTCTGATCTACGAGGAGACCCGCGGCGTATTGAAGGTGTTTCTGGAGAACGTGATCCGCGATGCCGTGACCTACACCGAGCACGCCAAGAGAAAGACCGTCACCGCCATGGATGTTGTGTACGCGCTGAAGCGACAGGGACGAACCCTGTATGGTTTCGGAGGATAAACGTGTGAAACCTGGAAACACCGACCCAACGGCTCTTTTAAGAGCCACCCACTCTCTCACACTAAGAGTTTGTCCATGTTTACCGTGGAATTGCTGTTCTGAATGATTTTTACTAGTGAATTCTTCAATGTGTAACAATGGTCTGAGAACATAAGCATCTCTTATCTTCATAACCCAACAAATTATTTCAAGAAGACAGTTTAAATTTGTTGACTCAATGTAAACTTTACTTGGCGTTTCAACCAAAGTTAAGAGTTTTGTCACATTAAAGACTGATCAGAATCGTCTAGAAATGAAACCAAAAACGCCAACAATGACAACGTTTTCTTAAAATGCGAGAATGTAATTTTGCTCAAATGGAATTGTTAATCGGTTTCTATTAAGATTCTCGCTTCTGCAACATGAGTTTTCAGTTGTTTAGAAATGATGAAATGGACATTGACTTTATGATTTTATCCAGTTTAACCGAAGTTGAATAATAAAACGCTTTGTTTCACTACTTCAGGATTTAAAAAATATTTTTAAGGGTTTTCGACATTACACGATGATGCACAATATTTGTCTAGAACCGCTTATTTCCCTCAAAATACTACCACATAAAAATGAGCGGAAAACAAAACAAAGGAAACTTGTGGGCGGGGCTTCATTCAAACTCGAGCTGTTCATGGGCGGGGCTATAATTATTGTGATTGGCCCTCATTCCGCTCATGATGCTTTACGTTGTCCAATGAGATACGAGTTTGTGGGTTCGGCCGATGAATCCAGTCAATCAGATGATTCTCGCGTTTCTCTGTAAATTAGCATATTGCAGTGAATAAAAAGCTCTGTTTCGACGCTGATCTCACATTGATACTTCGATTCAACGATCTCACGTCATCATGCCTGAACCAGCCAAGTCCGCGCCTAAGAAAGGCTCCAAGAAGGCCGTCACGAAAACCGCCGGGAAAGGAGGAAAGAAGCGCAAGAGGTCAAGGAAGGAGAGCTACGCCATCTACGTGTACAAAGTGCTGAAGCAGGTTCATCCTGACACCGGTATTTCCTCCAAGGCGATGGGCATCATGAACTCTTTTGTCAACGACATCTTCGAGCGCATCGCCGGTGAAGCGTCTCGTCTCGCGCACTATAACAAGCGCTCCACCATCACATCCAGAGAGCTCCAGACCGCCGTACGTCTGCTGCTGCCCGGAGAACTGGCCAAACACGCCGTGTCCGAGGGCACAAAGGCCGTGACCAAATACACCAGCTCCAAGTGAGAGTCTCCGACTCATCACACACAAAGGCTCTTTTAAGAGCCACACATGTTCTCGTTTAAAGAGCTCATACTTGTTTACTCTACCACGTTTCGTCTTTTATTAATACACCTTTATTTCATTTCTGTAAACAACTTCAATAAAATTTCACACTTTGTTAGGCCAGAGCCAAAGTAAATGTCTATTTTCTGATTGTCCACTGGAGCTGCAGCTCCCTTCAGATTATATGTTGAATTTAAACCCAAGCACAAGTCATTTATAATTTTAGCTAATGTTATTTGAGTGTAGTACACCTGAGAGATAATATTTGTTGAACACTGCTCTCCGTTATTATAATATGGTGTGTTGCCAGACTGGCAACACTGTGTGATGTATTTGTTGTCCCAGGCTTTCCAAATGTTCAGCACATCTATAAGTCTAAAGACAGATAAAACTAGGCTTGCAGACTTGCATCTTTTTTCACTCTGTCATGAAATAATCCTTTAGCACAAAACCGTAACTGCAATAACAGTAAATGACTGCAACGTGAGACTGTTCAGAGGTTTTTTCTTACATCACTTCTGTTCGACTTACATTACATTCAAGGTTAACATTCACATCAGTTCTTGCTTTCCCTGGGATTCAAACCCATGACCTTGGTGGTGTAAACACCAGTGCTCTACTTGATGGTAATTTGCGTATTGCATTAATCAGACATAATTAAAGATGAATTATTGGATCAAAGGATTGGAAACCGTAGTACTGTTAAAATGAGGCAGCCATGTCGGGCAGACACTTTTTCCAACATTCCCTCCCAATTTTTTTTCCTGAAATTGCTCATTTCCAAAATAAACACCAAGCATTTTAAGCCCGTCTCTTTCCCACAATAATCCACCAGGTATTTTGGAGGTCCTTGTCCTCCTCTCCATTGACCAATGACAAGTCCTTCACTCTTTCCCCAGTTTACCCTTGCAGATGATGCCTTTTCATATTTCTCAATAGTTTCAGTTAAAATATTAACATCATTTTTGATTTGAAATAAAAAAAGTAACATCATCAGCATAAGCAGATATGGAGACTCAATGCATGATGTTTACATCTGTTGAAGTGTTTATTACATTAATATTGCATGGATAATAAGTATTTTATTATATTTCAACTGTATGATTATATACTATTATTTTATCTGTATGATGATATTCAGCAGAGAAAGTGCTGATGTCTGCAAAAGGCTGGAAGCACACCCACCTCATGGTGTTGGGGGTTGAACCCATTTATGGACATAAAGTGCTGAATTCAGGCCAATTGGACAATGTATGGAGAAAAATAAACAATAACGTAACGCGTTTAGAATGTCTAGAAACTGGGTATATAATGGGAGATTTCCCTGTGTTGTGAGGAGATCTGCAGATCGACTCGGTTTTGTTAGAAAGAATAAAACCTATATTCTGGCATCAAAGACCTTTGAGAAGTGTTATTTGTCTGAAGAGAAAACTACAACACTTGATCCACAACACATCATGAGTATAATTCCCTTTAAGATCCCTTCTTAGCCTGCACAACAGTGGCTCAATAACAAGGCTGTATAATTGTCCTGAAAGTGGACAGCCTTGCCTAATCCCTTTTAATACGGGTATTGGGGCACTCAATCCTCCACCAGCTTTTACAATCACAGAAACTTCAGAATATAACAATTGAATATATGATATAAAATTATTTCCAAACCCAAAGTTTTTCAAAACCTCAAACAGAAATGCATGATTAACTCTATCGAAAGCTTTCTCTTCTAATGAAAGCACACCCAGGTCAACATTATTGGACTTATTAAAATCAATTACATCTCTTAACAAAAAAAGATTGTCCATGATTGACCTATTTGGGATACAATATGTCTGATCTCTGTGAACCAATGAATCCAAAAAAAATTTACATCCTGTTAGCTAAAAATTTTGAGAGTATTTTATAGTCCATACACAGTAAAGAGACAGGTCTCCAGTTCTTTAGAAGGCATAAATCCCCCTTTTTAGAGAGCAAAGGACTGCTCCTCGACAGCTTGTAGGAAGTAACTTCTTCTTTATACTTTCTAGTAGTACTTCATACAAATCACTTCCTAAAACATTCCAGAAAGTCTGATAAAATTCTGCTGGCAATCCATCAATTCCAGTATAACGCCCATTGGATATCTGTCTCATTGCCTCAGTGATCTCTTGAAAGGTGATTAGTCCAGACAGAGATGTTTTCTGCTCATTTGTTAGCTGCGGTAGATCAATCAGTGGATCAGAAACACATTCAGAATCAAAAAGTCTCAGCATCATACAAGTCCGAATACAATTGTGTTGCCAGATTCTTTATTTCTCCTGGGTCAGAGGTTATGACCCCATCAGGCCGTCGAAGATGATATATTTGTCTTTTATGAACAATTTTCTTTTCAAGATAAAAAAAAGGAAGAAGGAGCATCCATGTCTTTGATGGAACAAATTCATGCTCTTATGAATGCTCCCTTGACTTGTTCTTGTAATAATGAACCAAGTTCTTTATTTTTATTCAAATGTTCATTTTGCACCTTTCCATTATTATTGTTCACCAGAATATTCTCCAAAGCTTGTATGTCCCTTTGAAGCTTTTGTATTGCTGCTTTCACCATAGACGTTGAATTTGAACTAAAATTTTGACAAAAGACTCTTATTTCCCTTTCAAGGGAACTCGCGCTGCGTCGAACGCTTGGGGAATCCTTGGATGATGTCCGCGCGAAGCACAATATGTAAACTTCCGGCGCGCGCGCGCGCGTGCGTGAGTGACAGGCGCAGATCGGTGACGTCACGAACCAGTTGATAAAAGAGCGCCGGAACCCGGAAGCGGCAGCTTTGTTTGTCTTCGCAAGCACAGTGTGAGAGTGTGTTGAGTGTGCTGGTTATTTTGAGAGAAAAACCCAGATCTAGTTTAAAAATCAGGGATCTCCCATATATATTTATATACAATATCTATGTTTATGGCGAACCAGGCATTTAAACAGTGCGCATCTCCTTGCCCTCGTTTCCTCTCGGGGGGAGATGAGCACTTGTTATGTGTAATGTGTCTGGGAGCGGAGCATGCTAGGTCAGCGCTCGTGAGTGCTGACTGTGATCACTGCAGCCAACTACCGCTGCGGGTGCTCCGCTCACGCCTGGCGGTTTTTGATTCTGAGACCGGCCAGGCTCGCGCTCCCCAGGGCTCGGGTCCCGCAGCAGCTGAGGCTCTGCGGCGATCTAGGTCATGGGGTTCGCAAATGGACCTGACGGCGGGGTCTGAGACGGGCGCTCCCCTATCTCAGCCCTTACCCGGTGGATCCAGTGCTTCATGCATGGTTTCGGAAGCACGCTCGAGGGCGGTTACTTCCGACCAAGCTGAAGCACCGGCACTGCAATTGTCTAGCTCCGAGGAGTTAGACGTTGCTAGTGTCGACGCGGAGAGTGAGGATTCGCCAACCTCCTCCCCAGCTTATGAGGAATTGCTCGAGGTGGTGACTCGCGCTGTGGCCACGTTAAGTATTGAGTGGCCAGCGGAAAGCACTGTCGTTCGTCCAAAGAGAAGCAAGTTGGATGAACGATTTCTGCCAGTGCGGGTCCCTCCCCCTCGCCGGGACCTGCCTTTTTTCCCGGATCTGCACACTGAGGTGTCTAGATCCTGGAAGAGACCAGCCACCTCCAGAGTGTTTACGCCACAAAATAATATGTATGCCACTCTGGTTGGTGCGCGAGAGTATGGTTATGGCGCGATGCCGAAGGTGGAGGAGGCGCTTGCGAGCCACCTCTCTCCGCCCTCGGTGTCATCGCTTAAAGTCCCGGTGCTGCCCACTAAACCTATGCGGGTTACATCAGCTCATGTGGGCAGAGCATATTCTGCAGCTAGCCAGGCAGCGGCGTGTCTTCACACCACCGCCCTGCTTCAGGCTTACCAAGCAGAATTGTTGGGGGACCTCGATGAGGGCGGAGGCATTGGTCCACAGGCTGTGGCTGAGCTACGTAAAGCCACAGATCTGTCCCTACGGGCCACCAGGGAGACGGCTGCCTCTA
This sequence comes from Rhodeus uyekii, assembly GCA_037043235.1. Classification (NCBI taxonomy): domain Eukaryota; kingdom Metazoa; phylum Chordata; class Actinopteri; order Cypriniformes; family Acheilognathidae; genus Rhodeus; species Rhodeus uyekii. The sequence goes on from JAWRVZ010000229.1 coordinate 872,491, forward strand.
TTGGTCGTTCCATGGCAGCCTGTGTGGCCACGGAGAGGCAACTGTGGTTAAATTTGACGTCTCTAAAGGACAAGGAGAAAAATTTTATGTTGGACGCCCCTCTGTCGCCTTCTGGGCTTTTCGGCGATTCGGTGAAAACGGTCGTCGAGAAGTTCCAGGAGGCGGCAAAGCAGCAGGTGGCGTTCAATGTACTCCTGCCTCGCCGCCCTCAGCCTGGGGCTGTGAGCCAGCCACAGCCCCAGGCCTCCTCATATGTGCAGCGGGCCGCTCAAAGGCAGAGCGTCTCAACCCGCCAACCTCCCCAGAAAACCGGGGGGTCGGGCAGGCGCTCCCAGCCTCAGCCTTCGGGCAGGAGGACGGATCTGAGGACCGTCATCCTCGCCAAGAAGGCTACCTCGAAGAGGTCCTGACGCCAGACGCGCCGGGCCTCTTGGAGGCGACCCTCCTCAGTTGCCGCCCGTTACACCGGTTGCACTGAGGAGGTCGCCCCCTCCAAGGAGGGTCCTAGAGCATTCACTCCAGGTGTTCCCCAGAAAACCGGGCCCTGGCGGGTGTGCTACACAGACACCAGAGGCCAGCCTCGAGAGGCTGGTTCCCCTAGTAGAATTTCTGCCGGCATGGACATGTCTTCCAGAGGTTTCTCAGTGGGTCCTGCGAATTATAAAGAAAGGGTATTCGATCCAGTTTGGGTCTCGCCCGCCCAGGTTCAATGGGGTTCTACCCACGGTGGTGGACCCCGAGCAGGTTCTGGTAATGGAGCAGGAGGTAGATTCTCTACTGAGGAAAGGGGCCATAGAACATGTACCCCTCTCAAACAGGGAGTCAGGCTTTTACAGCCGCTACTTCCTCGTTCCAAAGAAGGATGGAGGACTGCGGCCCATCCTGGATTTGCGCCTTCTGAATCGCTCGGTCATGAAGCTAAAATTCAAGATGCTGACTTTGAAACAAATAGTGGCACAGATCAGGTCCGAGGACTGGTTCGTCACTATCGATCTGAAGGACGCATATTTTCATATTTCCATCCTTCCACAGCACAGGAAGTACCTCAGGTTCGCCTTTGGGGGGAAGGCGTACCAATATCAAGTACTTCCATTCGGCCTGGCTTTATCACCCCGCACTTTCACGAAATGCATGGACGCAGCGCTAACCCCGTTGCGCCTCCAAGGCATAAGAGTTTTGAATTACATCGACGACTGGCTGATTCTTGCCCAGTCGCCGCAGTTAGCGGTTCAGCATCGAGATGTTGTTCTCGCACACATGAGAGTGCTGGGGTTGAGGTTGAACGCAAAGAAGAGTGTGCTTTCTCCTCTTCAGAGAACCACCTTCCTAGGCGTGATATGGGACTCGGTTTCGATGAGGGCGCGGCTATCCCCCGCCCGCATCGATTCGATTCTGTCAACCGTGAAGAAAGTCAAAATAGGCCAGTCCATCACTGTAAAACACTTTCAGCGAGTGCTGGGCCTCATGGCAGCAGCTTCCAGCGTCATCCCGTTCGGGCTGCTACACATGAGGCCATTACAGTGGTGGCTCAGAACCAGAGGGTTTTCCCCGAGGGGCAACCCTTTCCGCACTATCAAGGTCACGCGGCGATGCCTACGTGCCTTGGATATGTGGAAGAAACCCTGGTTTCTGTCTCAAGGACCTGCGTTGGGAGCTCCTTGTCGACGCGTCATGCTATCGACGGATGCTTCCCTCACAGGTTGGGGAGCGGTCCTGAGGGATCGCTCTGCCCAGGGTCTGTGGCACAAACACCAGTTGTCCTGGCACATAAACCTGCTGGAGATGATGGCTGTTTGGAGGGCGCTTCAAGCGTTCCTCCCAGACCTCAGGGGCCATTATGTGGTTGTTCAGACCGACAGCACCACTGTGGTCTCCTATATAAATCGTCAGGGGGGTCTACGTTCGCGACCACTATACAAACTGGCGCGGCAGATCCTCCTCTGGTCCCAAGGGAGACTGCTCCATCTACGGGCAGTTCACATCCCTGGGACCCAGAATGTGGGAGCAGACGTCCTGTCGAGACAGGGGCCGAGGCCCGGGGAATGGAGGCTCCACCCAGAGGTGGTGGAGCAGATTTGGTTCAGATTTGGCCGGGCACAAGTAGATCTGTTCGCGTCCGAAGAATCAACGCATTGCCCTCTGTGGTATTCACTCCTGCATCCAGCCCCACTCGGGCTGGATGCCATGGTCCAGACATGGCCGAGGCTATGTCTGTACGCATTTCCCCCGATTGCTCTGCTCCCGGGAGTTCTGGAGAGAGTTCGGGACAAGGTCCGTCTCACACTGGTTGCTCCACGTTGGCCGGGCAGAGTGTGGTTTGCGGATCTTGTTTCCCTGCTGGACGGGGTCCCCTGGGAGATCCCAGTTCGAGTGGACCTCCTGTCTCAGGCAGCGGGCTCGATTCTTCACCCCTGCCCAGAACTTTGGAAACTGTGGGCTTTGTCTCTGAGGGGGCCCAGCTCATAGATTCTGGTCTCTCGACTGAGGTTGTTGAGACCATCCTCCACTCCAGAGCTCCCTCCACGAGGAAGCTGTACACCCTGAAGTGGAGACTTTTCACTTCTTGGTGTAGCGAGAAGCAGGTGAACCCAGTTACCTGTCACATTGGCAAAGTGCTAGAGTTCCTGCAAGATAGATTCGCTGCAGGGTTGTCCCCGTCCACCCTGAAGGTTTACGTGGCTGCCATTGCGGCTTACCACGTACCTCTGGGTGGCGTGTCCATTGGCCGGGACCCCCTCGTCACACGCTTCCTCCGTGGTACCATTAGGCTGAGGCCTGCAGTCCAGACCAAGGTTCCTGCCTGGGACTTATCCCTGGTACTCCAGGGGTTGTCCCAGGCACCCTTTGAACCGTTGGATGAGGTTCCACTAAAGTTCCTCACTTTAAAAACCTTATTCTTGTTAGCTTAACATCGCTAAAGAGAATTGGGGATCTACAGGCGCTTTCTGTAGCTCCCTCTTGCCTTGAGTTTGCGCCTGGGATGGTGAAAGCCTTCCTCCATCCCAGGCCAGGCTATGTGCCCAAAGTGCCCACTCATGTGGCCAGGTCTATAGTACTGCAGGCCTTCTGCCCTCCCCCCTTCGGTGACCAGGACCAGGAATTTAAAAACAAGGTCTGTCCAGTGCGAGCACTGGACACTTATGTCTATAGGTCTGCCCCTTGGCGTAAGTCTGACCAGTTGTTTGTTTGCTTTGGGACCCCCAAGGGGGCCCCTGCATCCAAATCTACTTTAAGCAGGTGGATAATTGAGGCTATCACCCTGGCTTACGAGTCGGCCGGATCCTCCTCGCCTCTGAGGGTCCGGGCCCACTCTACTAGGAGCGTGGCTGCCTCTAAGGCCCTTATATCTGGCGTGTCGTTATCTGATGTTTGTGATGCGGCAGGGTGGTCTTCCCCGCATACTTTTCTGAGGTTTTACCAGCTTGACCTCAACTCCGCTCCGGGAACACGGGTCCTCTCGTAGTGAGCTACGAGACACTCGTCGGCCTTCGTCACTGAGGTGGCGTTGGTATATCGTTCCCCAAGCGTTCGACGCAGCGCGAGTTCCCTTGAAAGAGAACGTCTCAGGTTACGTATGTAACCATAGTTCCCTGAAGAGGGAACGAGACGCTGCGTCTTTGGCCTCAGCTCCTCGCGCCTTCCGGGCTTGCTTCAGACAAACTCTAAGCTGCCGCTTCCGGGTTCCGGCGCTCTTTTATCAACTGGTTCGTGACGTCACCGATCTGCGCCTGTCACTCACGCACGCGCGCCGGAAGTTTACATATTGTGCTTCGCGCGGACATCATCCAAGGATTCCCCAAGCGTTCGACGCAGCGTATCGTTCCCTCTTCAGGGAACTATGGTTACATACGTAACCTGAGACGATTTGCTTTACCTCCCACCACAAATGCAATCTTCCAAAAGAAGCTTTCTTTAATTGCCATTCATTCCAAAAAAAAAAAACATTTTCACAAAATAAAGCATCTTGCAATAATTTAGTATTAAAATGCCAAAAAAATATTTGGTTTTATATTTCTTTTCATGTTTAAAGCAAATAAAATCAAATGGTGATCTGAAAAACCAACAGGTAAAATAGAAACCTCAGTAATTTTGTTATTCCACTCTTTACCAATATAAAATCTATCTAATCTAGCTCCACTTACCCTATTATTAGATGCTTTGAGCCAGGTATACTGTTTAATTGCTGTATTTCTTTTTCTCCAAATATCTATTAACTCAAACTCTTTTAAAAACTCTGACAATACCACTGCTGATTCATGATGCGGTTCTTCTCCATTTCTGTCAATGATTAAATCAATGGTACAGTTCCAGTCCCCTCCAATGATAGTACAAACAGTATCATCAACTTTCTGAATCGCATTCCTTAACATTAAAAAATGCCTCACACGCTCAGGTCCATTATTGGATGCATACGCATTAATCAATAAGAAAACAGATCCCTCATATTAAATTTTTAACAGCAATATTCTTCCCTTTACAATTTCTTCTACCATCAAAATATTTACATTAATTTCTTTAGAGAATAAGATGGCTATGCCAGTACTCGTATTTGTCCCATGACTCAAAACACTTTTTCCTTCCCACCATCTACTCCAATCAGCCTCATTATCTAAACTAGTGTGCGTTTCCTGTAAGAAAGCTACGTTTACCTTCTTGATACTAAATAACTCAGCTACCATTGCCAATTTATTCATATTCCTGCCCCCATTCATATTTAAAAAGCCCACCCTTAAAAGCCCCATAGAAAGAAGAAGATATAAAGAGGACAGGAAAAGAACAAACAAGCACAAATAGTGATTCACCTCAAGTGACTTAAACATTTGATCTCTTTTTTGAGGCACCTGTTTTTCCCCTTCTTAACTTTGTTATCAGCTTCTTCAACCTGAACCTCTTTTGTTTACTTAAAGCCTCAAAGCTAACGTTCTTCTGCAACAATTTCACTGTATGAATGAATTTGTCTAAATCAGGAAAAAAGTCTATAACTTCAATAGTTCTGCCACAAGTCATATCCTGAAAAAACATTTATATTCTGTAATGTATAAACATCGTCCACATTTCCACACTGTGATTCAATGTCAGATATATCAGAGAGCGCATCATCGTCTCTCATCTCCAAATCAGCATCAGTACACACTTCACCAGAATTTGCCATTCCAGAAACTTCATCACAAACCCCTTCAACACTGACTGTTGCTGCATCTTCATTCATTACACTTTTATCACTCAATTCAGAAAACTCGTGACTTTTACCAGAATCAACCTTTTCATTGACATTTTCAGTGTGTCTTTCCATCAAACTTTCACTATCCGTATTCCTCTGTGCTTCAGCTTGATGCTGCACATCCTCAGATGCTGGCCTACTCTCACCAGCAGCAGCAGCAGAAGTACTGGGCCTCACTTCTGCTTCACTGACCTGGGCCTTATGTGGACATACGTGCCTTTTATGCCCGATATCCCCACACTCAAAACACTTCATGCTGCCGGTACTCGCATAAATAACATATGCCTTCCCTTCATGCAGGACTCTACACGAAATGTCCAACTCTGGTTCGTTTAAGAACATAAACACATGCCGTCTAAAAGACATAACATGCTTCAGAGCAGCGTTTTTACACCCTAGTGGGATCATCCTAATCTCACTAGCCATTTTACCATATTTGGTTAACGCTTTCTCAATTTCATTGTTCCTAATGAACGGAGGCACGTTTGATATGGTGACTTTAGTCGTCGGAGTGACCAGCGGTGAAATAATAAGAAAGTCTCCACTTACCACAACTCCATCGCTTACCAACCGATTGACGATTTCTTCCTTCTCGACAAAAACCACCAACGCTTTATTCATCTGAGATGCCGTAGTAATGTTTTCATAACATTCCGTCCAAAAGGGACACAAGATCCGCAAACCACACTTTGCCCGGCCAGCGTGGAGCAACCAGTGTGAGACGAACTCTCTCCAGAACTCCCAGGAGCAGATCAATCGGGGGAAAAGAGTACAGACATAGCCTCAGCCATGTCTGCACCATGGCATACAGCCCGAGTGGGGCTGGATGCAGAAGTGAATACCACAGAGGGCAGTGAGTTGTTTCCTCGGACGCGAACAGGTCTACTTGTGCTCGGCCGAACCTTAACCAAATCTGCTCCACCACCTCGGGGTGGAGCCTCCCTTCCCCGGGCCTCGGCCCCTGCATTGACAGGAAGTCCGCTCCCACATTCTAGGTCCCAGGGATGTGAACTGCCCGTAGATGGAGCAGTTTCCCTTGGGACCAAAGGAGGATCTGCCGCGCCAGTTTGTATAGTGGTCACGAACGAAAACCCCCCTGATGATTTATATAGGAGACCACTGTGGTGCTGTCGGTCTGAACAACCACATGATGGCCTCTGAGGTCTGGGAGGAAAGCTTGAAGCGCCCTCCAAAAAGCCATCATCTCCAGCAGGTTTATGTGCCAGGACAACTGGTGTTTGTGCCACAGACCTTGGGCAGAGCGATCCCTCAGGACCGCTCCCCAACGCGTGAGGGAAGCATCCGTCGATAGCATGACGCGTCGACAAGGAGCTCCCAACACAGGTGCTTGAGACAGAAACCAGGGTTTCTTCCACATATCCAAGGCACGTAGGCATCGCCGCGTGACCTTGATAGTGCGGAAAGGGTTGCCCCTCAGGGAAAACCCTCTGGTTCTGAGCCACCACTATAATGGCCTCATGTGTAGCATCCCATCGGGATGACGCTGGAAGCTGCTGCCATGAGGCCCAGCACTCGCTGAAAGTGTTTTACAGTGATGGACTGGCCTATTTTGACTTTCTTCATGGTTGACAGGATCGAATCAATACGGGCAGGGGATAGCCGCGCCGTCATTGAAACCGAGTCCCATATAACGCCTAGGAAAGTGGTTCTCTGAAGAGGAGAAAGCACACTCTTCTTCGTGTTCAACCTCAAACCCAGCACTCTCATGTGTGCATATATATATAATTATATTTCGGCCATAATATATATATATATATATATATATATATATATATATATATATATATATATATATATATATATATATATATAGCAGGTCCCTGTTTTTTAAACTAGATAGGGAATTCACTCTCAAAAAAGCCAGCTCAACACACGCACACACTCTCTCTGACACTGCGTGCGAAGACAACAAAAGCTGCCACTTCCGGGTTACCGGCGCTTGCGACCGTCACTCACGCACGCGACGGGAGTTTACATATTGCGCTTTGCGAGACAGCGCGCGAGTATTTCCCCAAAGCGCTCAACGCAGCGCGAGTTCCCTTGAAAGGGAACTAGTAATTTTCCACACAAGAGCAGACACTGTGAACTTCAAAGCTGCATGTGTCCGCATACATTTTTAACACTTTCAACGAGAACACAAGCAAGTAATGCATACACTTAATAATCATAACACTGGAAATAAATTTAGATCATCCCCAATGCTTAACTGACTGGATTGATCCTTGTGCAAACCTGCATTAATTATATTTGTACTTGTTTTCTTATCTCACAGGGTTTTGTGTTAGTCTTAGATGAAATACATTCATGACTAGCTTTCTTCAAACTCGAACGGTCCTTGCAATGAACCACTGCTTCAGAGCTTGTGTCATTACGTCACTAGTCAGGTGAAAATGACTTCTGAAGCAAACACACTGCTACACTCCTGTAGTGAACACCTGACTGCTTTGACAGCCCGATCCAGTTTGAAACCTGGTGGCTGTATTTCTTATAAAAGTGAAACCAAACCGTGGGTTGTAGTAGTCTGTTGTTTTGCATTGGCGTTATTGTTGAGGAGAGTGGATTGAGTTTATTTCAGTGTTGTATATTCAAAGCAATATATCCTCATTTACACTAGCTTTCTAAACTGTTTTTGTGTACTCCTGCATCATCTGTTCCATGCAAGAGGATATTTTCCAAAGCTGGTGAAATCGTTTCAATAAAAGAAATCGCCTTTCACCAAAGACTGGAGAAAATACTATTTCTGAATACAAGCCATACCATTGAATGAAAACTTTGTCTAAGCCTTCTGCATGTATCCAAAGCAAACCCTCTGCCACATTTATATTTATGTATTATTAATTAGAGAACATGAACATTGTTACATAAAAACATGCATCAAAGATAGAAACTTCATAAACCCTCTGCTGCATCATACAAGTGCAACCAGTTACACAAGCACATCCTTTTCAACATACAACAACATCAGTCCCACCAGTTAACAAGTTATAAACTTCTGCTTCCCACAGCTGAACAAGATAAAGCTTTCACATATGAAACTGCCCTGCTAAAAAAAATAAAAAAATAAAAAATAAAAATTGTATACACCATTACAGAATTTCTATTGAATTTAATGGTTTTCATGGGAATTGTATTGGTTGTAATGGGAATTATAGTGGTCTCTGTGGGTCTCTACTGATATTAGTTGTGTTCTATTGGTTGGGCATTAAATCCTAATGGAATATGTCACAAACACACTACAAAAAATAATTCTGTACTGGTTTATATGGTAAAAGCCAATGTGTCCTATTGGTATTTTATTATAAACCATTAGATTTTCTATGATGGTTTCCAACTTTTTTAAACTGGGCTGATCTTCTGTCCTTGTCTAATTATTACACACACACACACACACACACACACCATGCTTAATGTTTTATTATCAAGGTGAATACATGAAATTCATGAGAATCTGTAAAATTCACCTACATAAAGAGTATTACAGCACTAACACTGTTTCAGCTTTGATCGCCTCGGTAAACACGTTATAAACGGGGTGTTAACATATAAGCCTACTTGCATTTTATGGTTGTCAGCTTTGCTGCATTGCATTTACTTCACCAGGAGATGGTGCTGCAATTTCTATCTGAATTAAGCTTTGAGTAATGAACCTTTTTCGACACAATTGTATCAAAAAGCAGTAATGCTTAGAAACGCTTCGTTTGGCCATCACTACTCATGACCTGACTTTGTCATGCACTGTATTTAAACCGAACACCTCTTAGCCTATTGTGTTTTCTTTTACAGCAAACTCACTCAATAGTTAATAAAAGCATTTTACCACAGAATTTGACTAATCCTTTGTAGGGGAATTTACAGTTAAGACCAGAGGACCAGATATGTTGAATGAAGACCAGGAGTCAGAAGTGCAGTCAATAGAAGAAATTTTAGTGAAGTTTAGTTTGCAGTTTCATCAGCAGAAGCCAGCTTCAGGTCTCACAAGGAGTTCGTAGGCCGCCCCACTTACAATAACATTGTTACAGCAATTATACTCTAACAGAGGGTGCTAACTACGTCAATGATGACGTTTAAATGATTCTGATTGGCTAAGAAAGAAAGAAAAACAGAACTAGTAATTTTCCACACAAGAGCAGACAGTCTGAAGCATATCTTCGTTGATCACATGGTTGACGGTTTCGTGACGTGGCTTGTCGAGAACAGCAAGTCATTCCGTCTCCTGATGGTGCCAGTTAATCACCTCACCAATACAGACCATATTAACGCACACACACAAATACACAGCTTCTCCAAGGCTGAACTCGGCTCAGGCTCCAACTATAAACCAAAACATTCTGATAACATTCTCTATCTGTTGAGAAGTGCTGACAATATTCATCCTTACACTATGGAAAACTACAGAAAAGTAAAGAAAGGTTTTTAACTAAAAAGCCCTAACTTGATTATAAATCACTCTTTACAAATCATTCAAATAAGAAAGGGAAAAGAACATATGAAAAATAAAACAAAGAAACATATGAAATTTAAGACAAAGAAAAGAATATAGGTATAAATAGGAAATATAAAATAATATATATATATATATATATATATATATATATATATAAATAATGTAAATAGAAGAGACAAGAGATTTTGATTATCCGCCTTCACCTTACTTTAAAGCCATTCAGGATATACTTTTAACTGTAATGACGGGCAGAGCGATGTTAACTAACTTTTTAATGCGCAAACTGATCATGGACATACACTTTTTACTCAGACCACACACATTTAACCCATGTTCAATATGTTCGTACGAGTCACATTCATTCATTATTATCTCCCACAAACACACTATTAGACGCTCACTTTACTAATATGGAACGATACTAGTTTTAGTTTGGAGTTAAACTCTCGTCCGCCATTTTGTGTATGACATTCCTCAAATCACGGTCAAACAGGCCAAACATTTCTTCGTGTCTCCGGTATGAACTAGCACTCTAAGAAACTCCAATACAGTAGAATATTATTAATGTGATCATTGTTTCACGCCAGCTTACCTGTCAAAAGACAAAAACACAGGTTAAACACGGAGCTCAGTTGTGTGTACACTGCCACTCATCACGTACTGACACTGTTTGTGTGCCGTTATTCAGCTGCTGATGCGTTCGGGTGAAACCCGTTATTACAAAAAACTCGTGGCTTCATATTTATTAAAGTTTTGCGGTCATCGTGAAACACCTTAAGATAGGCCATTGAGACAAATACATTGCTCTTCCGCAATGCCTACCTCAAAGCCTGCAGGGGAATTGGCATACAGCACCAGACCGTTCTCCCACAGACACCGAAACCACGAACAGCCTCCTGAACAACATGTCCATACAGTTAAAGGGTGACATTGGTGCATCATGGGTACAACATGTCTTCCTTTTGATGCCTTGTGTTTGCTTTTGAGTTATCATTTAATAGTGGTTGAATCAAAATATATTCAAATTACTGTAATAACCTGTGCTTTATTATTTACACGTATTCACTTAAGATACATTTTTTCCAAACAGACTAACAAACAGGGAATAGATCTTTAAAGTGGCAATGACATAAGAAATGCTAAGAATACAAATATTTAAATATTGTCCCTAAAAGTACAAGCTAGACCAAGGAGGGAAATGAGGAATAGTGAAAAAGGTTTTTTAAGTCACTTGCTGTAATTTAACAACTCATTCAGATGAGCTTTTACACAAACATCAATTGAGATGAATGGTGAACAGGGAGAAACAATTGTGACAATTAACGTTTTTTTTTAGTAGTGTGTTGTACATCAGCATATTTAGCAAGTTAAAACATTAACCTTTTTGTAATCAGACACATAAAGACTATTATTAAGTTGGCTTGAGAAAGCCAACTTAGTGATATTGTATCTAAACTTATTATTATTATTAGGGGTTCAAACGCGAAGCGTTGAAAACCTATTGTAATTGTTAGGATTTTTATTAGGGGTTCAAACGCGAAGCGTTGAAAACCTATTGTAATTGTTAGGATTTTTATTATTAGGGGTTCAAACGCGAAGCGTTGAAAACCTATTGTAATTGTTAGGATTTTTATTATTATTATTATTATTATTATTATTATTATTCTGCCGTACTTCTTATCGTGCAGACCAAACCGTAAGGTCTAGAGACTTGAAAGTTGGTCAGATGGTAGGTCTCAATTTGGGGAGAACGTATCAAAATATGACGCAAATCGGGCAATAGGTGGCGCTACAGCGACTACAAACGCGTACACGCTCATAACTCGCAAACCGTTTGTCGTACACTCAAGTGTCTTATATCCCTGGAATCCTTGGCTCAAGACTTAAAAAATGTATATCTCCGATTTCATTTCCGCCTATAAAAATTTTCCGCCATTTTGAATTTTCTGAAAAAAATTTTTTTTCGAACTCCTCATAGGCCGTTTGGCCAAATCACGCAAAATTTCCCACGCATCATCTAGAAACTCTCATGACCAAAAGTTGTCAAAGGAATTTTAATCAGTGATTCACGCTTGCAACACGACAATAAAACGTTTGCATAAGGCGGAGACACTTTTGCTAAAATCGTAATAGCTCTGGAACGCAAAGAGATAATCTCACCAAACTTCACATAGTCATGTATAAGCTCAATTTGTGGTCACTCCAAAAAAACTGCGATGATTGACCACTTGGTGGCGCTATATTGCGAAAAAAACACTCAATCACCTGTACAGGGTCACATGGTAGTCCGATTGACCTGAGACTTGTCATGCACGGTCTTTGTCCAAGGGTCCATGATGGTCTATGAGGACATTGGTTTATCTCAAAAAACATGACCGTCATCGGCCAATGAACTTTGAGCATCAATTAGACTAGCTTAACGAAGGTCGATTGGAACGAAACTCGATGGGCGTGTTTGACTCATGGCCGTAGTGGTCTGTCAGAATTTTGAAGAAAATCGGACACTAGTTGGCGCTAACGAGTTTTTTGCATCTCTACTCACGTGGTGTTTCACGCATCCACAAAATATTGATATCATCTGATAGATCTCCTCATACTGAACAACTTTGCCTCAAGAACCACTGCTGTCAATCAAATTGTTTGCGAAATATTGGAGATTTTTGAAATTTCAAATTTTTCGAACTCGTCATAGGCCGTCAATCTCACTGGCTTGAAAATTCACACGCATCATCTAGGGACACTCAAGGCAAAAAGTTGTCAAAGGATTTTCGATTAGTTAAACCGTTCAGCAGATACAATTTTTCATATATTTCTGATTTGGCCTATTGTGATTAAAATGTCTATATATCTTGTCCAAAAACAAGAAACTTCACAAAACTGTGTAAATGTTAAGAACCAGACATTATGAAGAAACTTGTGAGGTTTCATGTATTTCTGAGACTCGTACGGCTCACAATAAATTATAAACCATCTACATTTTAAAATCTTAGAAAAGCTGTAATACTAGTTTTGTCCACAAGAGGCACCATCAGGCCAGAAAATCTTTTTATGTGGAGAACAAGTCAGATTGACATAGACTAACATAAACCGACAGAACAGTTCAGATGTTCAGTTCACAATATTAATATCATTTAATCTTCTCAGTCTGAACATCTTTGAAAGATATCTATTCATTGTTTGCACAGAGTAGAAACTTCACAGAACTGTGCTCATTAGGAAAACTAGACAGATTGACAAAAAAAGGTCATAACAGTTCAAATGATATGACGTGCAGTGTGCCGTACTTCTTATCGTGCAGACCAAACCGTAAGGTCTAGAGAGTTGAAAGTTGGTCAGATGGTAGGTCTCAATTTGGGGAGAACGTATCAAAATATGACGCAAATCGGGCAATAGGTGGCGCTACAGCGACTACAAACGCGTACACGCTCATAACTCGCAAACCGTTTGTCGTACAGACGTTTGCACAGAGTAGAAACTTCACAGAACTGTGCTCATTAGGAAAACTAGTCAGATTGACAAAAAAAGGTCATAACAGTTCAAATGATATGACGTGTAGTGTTAAACATATCCACATTGTTATCATTTGATAGATCTTCCCATACTGAAAAAATTTTGTAACGTCTATATATCATTTATACAAACTAGAAACTTCATAAAGCTCTGTTTATGTGGAGAACAAGTCAGATTGACATAGACCGACATAACAGTTCATATGTTCAGTTCACAATGTCAATATCATTTGATCTTCTCATTCTGAACATCTTTGAAAGATGTCTATACATTGTTTACACAAAGTAGAAACTTCACAGAACTGTGCACATTAGGAGAACTAGTCAGATTGACCACAAACCGTCTTGACAGCTCAGATGGTCTTACGACGTTTGAACCCCGGTCATTGCTGCTTGCAGCTATATTTATTATTATTATTATTATTATTCTTCTGCCGTAATGCGTCTCGTGCAGACCAAACCGTAAGGTCTAGAGACTTGAAACTTTGTCAGATGGTAGGTCTCAATTTGGGGAGAACGTATCAAAATATGACGCAAATCGGGCTATAGGTGGCGCTACAGCGACTACAAACGCGTACATGTTCATAACTCGTAAACCGTTTGTCGTACACTCAAGTGTCTTATATCTCTGGAATCCTTGGCTCAAAACTTAAAAAATGTATATCTCCGATTTCATTTCCGCCTATAAAAATTTTCCGCCATTTTGAATTTTCTGAAAAAAAAAGTTTTCGAACTCCTCATAGAGCGTTTGTCCAAATCACGCAAAATTTCACACACATCATCTAGAGACTCTCATGACCAAAAGTTGTCAAAAGAATTTTGATCGGTGATTCACACTTGCAACAAGACAATAAAACGTTCGGATAAGGCTGAGATACTTTTGCTAAAATTGTAATAGCTCTGGAACGCAAAGAGATAATCTCACCAAACTTCACATAGTCATGTATAAGCTCAATTTGTGGTCACTCCAAAAAAACTGCGATGATTGACCACTTGGTGGCGCTATATTGCGAAAAAAACACTCAATCACCTGTACAGGGTCACATGTTAGTCCGATTGACCTGAGACTTGTCATGCACGGTCTTTGTGCAAGGGTCCATGATGGTCTATGAGGACATTGGTGTATCTCAAAAAACATGACCGTCATCGGCCAATGAACTTTGAGCATCAATTAGACTAGCTTAACGAAGGTCGATCGGAACGAAACTCGATGGGCGTGTTTGACTCATGGCCCTAGTGGTCTGTCAGAATTTTGAAGAAAATCGGTCACTAGTTGGCGCTAAAGAGTTTTTTGCATCTCTACTCACGTGGTGTTTCACGCATCCACAAAATATTGATATCATCTGATAGATCTCCTCATACTGAACAACTTTGCCTCAAGAACCACTGCTGTCAATCAAATTGTTTGCGAAATATTGGAGATTTTTGAAATTTCAAATTTTTCGAACTCGTCATAGGCCGTCAATCTCACTGGCTTGAAAATTCACACGCATCATCTAGGGACACTCAAGGCAAAAAGTTGTCAAAGGATTTTCGATTAGTTAAACCATTCAGCAGATACAATTTTTCATATATTTCTGATTTGTCCTATTGTGATTAAAATGTCTATATATCTTGTCCAAAAACAATAAACTTCACAAAACTGTGTAAATGTTAAGAACAAGTCATTTTGAAGAAACTTGTGAGGTTTCATGTATTTCTGATGCTCGTACGGCTCACAATAAATTATAAACTTTCCATATTTTAAAATCTTTGAAAAGCTGTAATACTAGTTTTGTCCTCAAGAGAAACGTCACAGATCTGTGAACATGTTAAGAACAAGTCATTTTGAAGAAATGTGTCAGGTCTCATGTATTTCTGATGCTCATAGGGCTCACAATAAATTACAAACGATCTACATTTTAAAATCTTAGAAAAGCTGTAATACTACTTTTGTCTACAAGAGGCACCATCAGGCTAGAAAATCTTTTTATGTGGAGAACAAGTCAGATTGACATAGGCTGACATAAACCGACAGAACAGTTCAGATAACGTGGTGTTAAACACATCAATAAAATATTAATATCATTTGAAAGATCTTCTCATACTGAACAAATTTAAAACATGTCTATATATATAGTTTAGACAAACTAGAAATTTCATAAAACTGTTTATTTGGAGAACAAGTCAGATTGACATAGACTGACATAACAGTTCAGATGAAATTGCATTTGGTGTTAAAGACATCCACACAATATTAATATCATTTGATACATCTTCTCATATTTAATAACTATGTATCTTTTTATTTTTGTTTTAGTTTTAAGACTCTCTAATCAGGTTGTTTCACACATCCACACAATATTAATATAATTTGATAGATCTCATACTGAACAGATCTTTAACAACTGAAAGATGATGGCTGTAATATTAATTTTGTCCACAAGAGGGAACCACAGGAAATCTTCTTATTCCAATTTTTTTATTTGTTTTTCTTTTAATATATGTGGATACAAAATATACAGAAAGATTTTTTTTGACAAAAGCAAGCACACAAGGAAACAAAATAAATACAGCTTATACAAGACTCAAAAGAAGGATGATTGCTGCGTAATGAGGTCAAATGAAAGTATGGAGCGATAAATGATGTAGTTTTTTATTTAAACAGCATTAAAAAATTATATTATCCTAAACTGGGTCACATAAGATATCAATACAAACTATTTCATGCATTAGATTTGAGTTCTTTGTGTAAATAAGAGTTAGAAATGTTGAGAATTAAATAAAAAATTAAATGAAACAAAAAATAAGCGGTATATGAAGAAACTTTTTAAACATATTCAATAATTGTACATAAAAATGTATTAAATCATTCATTCATTCATTCAATTTTTAAATTCTTGAAATTCTCATAGATTATAGTAGCAAAGTCGTCATGTCAACACGTATTCAAAATAAGTAAAATATTACATAAAAAACTGAATAAAATAGTGAAACAAAAATGTGCAAGTACAGAGGAATACAGAGTCTTTTGGCAAGAGCAAATCCAGGAAACAAATGTTCCTTGAGCCAGCAGTGCAGGATGGTGCTGGTAGGTTCATGATCAGAACAATGTTCTGTGCAGTCAAACTATCCTCTCTTGATGTGCACTCAAAATGGAAAGGTGAGCTGGGCATGGAGTTGAGTACTAGTTGAGCTTTGTTGGTGTCCAAATAATGAAGATGATGTGGTCAGCAAAGCAGCATAAGGCATTTATTGTGCCTGTAGAAAAAGAGATTCTGATTAGGAAATGTTGTCAATCCAGTGAGAAAGCAAACCAAATATTATACAAAGCTAAAACAGTAAAGTGATACAAGAAGACAATTTTTACATGAGAGAAAAAAGCACATACAATAATTGTAAAGAAATACCTCATTCGGACCTGGCGTCCATTACAATGGACATTACATTTCACGCCCCGTTTTGTGAACTTTTTGAGCATTTTTCCTTGTTTAAAGCATGCACTCCACGAGATTGGACCCTTGTCATCCTGGTATGTACAGAAGTAAGCAGCATTTTCTACAGTTATATTTGCAATTTTTGATATGTTTGCCAGTATTTCACAGTTGGTATGTAAAATAGAGAGATTTAACTTACTAATTAAAGTAAAAAATCAATTCTAGACCAGCAAGTTTTTTTCTCAGGATTTTTTCAAAAATGTCTGTCCATTGCAATGGACATTGGGTTCCAATGACTGCTACTCAATGCACATGTTCAGACATGCTGATTGAAATTTATTATATATCCTTTTGAGTCCCACAAGTTTGTGGAAATGTGCATTAATGTGCATTTTATAATTGTTCTTGCTATTTGGGATATGTAGGACATACAAGTACAATACCACCCCCCACCCCCCCAAATTTTTTTTTTTACAAGAAGTAGTTTTTGCAGAAAAAGATGTCCTTATGTGGTATCATAATGTTATTTGCTGTTGCTGTTATTTGCTTATTGGCCAGTAGGGTCAAATTTAATCCCCACATGATGATACAGACAGTATTGTACATAAATGCACTTATTTTGTTCATAAAATTTGAATATATTTTTTACCTGAGTCATTTTGCTTTCAGGATCTGGGGTTTCAGATCTAAAAGTTATCACTGAAATGTTATATTTTAGATACATTTAAAAAAAATCTCACTGACGGGTGTAATGTTGTGATATCGCCACAAGATGGGGTGAACACTCTGTCTAAAAGTGGTCAACAGCTCTAATATTGAAGGAATTGACTATCATTGTGTCAAGAGGCAAAAATGTAATGTTCTCATATGAGATAAATAAAACCGTTGTCACAGTAATAATACATTTTAGAAAAAATGTCATATGCAGAAAATACAATTATGTGATCAGTGCAAGGTGCACTACTGCTCTGTGCCACTCGGGAATACCTTGAAAAATACACAAAGGTAATGTGTGTGTGTAAAGTGACTGCACTGACTCACTAATGTTTTTTCTATTAAAGGTTTATTTTGTTAAATGTGCAATTTGTAAAACAAAAACCTTGAAATGTTATAAGTTTTTGACCTTGAGAAGAAGTTTAAAGTATAGATTAAAAAAAATTATGTTTATTATATTTTTTTCATTTTAGTTTATATCAACCTGATGTTTACAACTGTTTAGACCTGATGTTCATTGCAATGGATAAAAAAAAAAATTCTATGAAGGAGTTGTGAATTTAAAAAAAAATTGAACTCATTAATAGATGCCTAATGAGTTGGGGTATTTAATTAAATATTTTTCAGAAACCTGAAACCTAATTCAGGTCTGAAGTGGTTTAATTAATGATTTCATTCAGTTGTTTTCAAGTCTCTACTTATTTTAAAGTAGTAAAGTCTTCAAGCTAATAGATGTGTTAAAACATGTCACATAATAAATAAAAACTTCCATTGTATACAATGAAAAAAAAAAAAACATTTAAAAGAACAGTCACACTGTAGAGGTGGTCTTTGAAAATGAGAATCAATCCTTGAACCATACTTGCCTTGAGCCAGCAGTGCAGGATGGTGCTGGTGGTGCCATAGTCAGAGATGTTCTGTGCCGTCAAACTATCCTCTCTTGATGTGCACTCAAAAGGGAAATGTGAGCTGGGCATGGAGTTGAGTACTAGTTGAGTTGAGTTGGTGTCCAAATAATGAAGATGATGTGGTCAGCAAAGCAGCATAAGGCATTTGTTGTGTCTGTAGAAAGTGAGGCTCTGATTAGAAAAAATTGTTTGTGTAAAATAGATAATTACAAAAATGGATGATCCAGTCAGTAAATGGTCACTTTAAGCACAACGTTTTATATTCAAACAAAATATCTTTAGAAAACACTGTGGAAATATTGTCATATTTTATGAATATAATAAAAGTTATGATGAAATTAGAAGAACATCTAAGAAGATAAGAAAATTTTAGGAGAAGCTTAGAAAATCATCTTACCTTTTTGAAATCTTGGAATGTGATGAGAATGCAGAAGCAAAGATAGGGAAAACTTTGTGGAAGTTTGTCTTTCGCCTTCCATTATCCTTTTATGTCTTGTTTTTACTGTTTTCCTTTTTTACATCACTTTTTTACATCAGTTCATTGTAAATGGGATTTGTAAAAGCATATTGCATGGACATTTTTAACAGGAAAATACATTAAAAAAAGGAAACAGACAATGAATGAATGAATGAAAACAAAAACTAGTACAATAAAAATAACTAAATAATCCCAATAACTAATGTAGAAAGAAAAGAAAGCAACATGCATTCCCACAGAGCCCCCCCCCCCCATCAGAATGGATAAAGCATTATAATAACCACTTTAGTACAATGCATTCATGACAGCTGAAGTACGTAGGCATGATATCAATCTTTAGTTTATCCAAGTCAATATCTTTCACATATACATGATCAATTAATGTGCCGTTTTCTGTTGTTGCATTATGAACAATTTGTTTGAAACCAAAAGGCTGCATAAAATCATGAATAGTTGATGTATTGAAAATGTTTTCATTGAAATCCCCTAGAATTATTTTCCCACCTGGTAAGCAGTTCATTTGATGAATTAAGATGATCAACTTCTGTCGAAACAATGGAATGCTGTATGACGGTGGCCTGTATATGACTGCCAAAGTAGTGTGAACATTTTCAACACTGTATACTAGACATTCAATGTTAATGCATGGTAAATCAACTAAAACAACTCTTACTTTCTCTCTGTGATATATACCAACTCCACCATGATTATCCTCTTTTAGTTTAGCAAAAACATCATGACTTGAATCATATGCAGCACTTCGTGGTTTGTCATGGAAATTGTATCCAGCAAGACTGATATCATTTTCAAAATAATTTGGTTTGAGCCATGTCTCTGTTACACATATCATATCTGCTTCAAAATACCTATTGTCTTGGCGTATATCTGTAATATGAGGAATGAGCCCTTCAACATTGTGTAAAATAATTTTAAATATTGGATTCTGTATTGTTTCACATGGAACAATGAATGGAGGCATGCTCTGCAGTGCGCGTTCAATGCTGTCTTTAGCATAAATCAAGTTTTCTTTGAAATCTTCTATTATCAGTCCTTCAAGAGAGGTCACTCGACTTAATGCCACATATGCTTGACCTGGAGCAAATATCTTTTTCAATGAAACAACAGCTTTGTTCAACGTCAGACCTTGTACTTTGTGAACTGTGCAAGCCCAGGCCAATCTTAAAGGAAACTGCCTTCTGACACCACCACTGGTTGTTACTCTTTCTTCTTCAGCTTTGATTGGTGTGTATTTCCTCAGTCCAGCTTTTAAACATGGATTTTTAGCTCTTGCCTCTTTACCAACTCGTTCATCATCAAACTCAATATATATTTTTGATGGAAATATTTCATCCTCAGCATAATAGAAGTGTTTAACTGTTCCAAAAATTCCATTTACAAGACCATCTGAAACATCAACATTCTTTAGCAGCATAATACGAGCATCAACTGCTAATTCAAGGGATTTTTCCAAACAGCTGTTGTGAACTCTGAAATGAAAGCCATCTTTTCTTTCCATTCGTCCCGTTTTTGCATTTCTCTCAAAATCTTGGGCATTCACGGTAA
>JAWRVZ010000230.1:0-2500 GCA_037043235.1 Rhodeus uyekii
GCACAACAGCGTTGGCGTCCTGCAGAAGTGCCATATGGGAGCTGCCGCATATTTCATCTGCTCGTGGCGCGCGGGTCATCAGAGCGCTGTTGAGTACAACACCCATCATATGTGCTCATTAACCCCAACAGACCTTACGCCGACTCTGCAGCTCCAAGCTTGTGTGTATAATGCATTATAGATCTATTGCTCATGCATTCATAAAGAGAATAATCAGTCGCATGCTCTTGTGAAGTGTAAACATTGCATTACAGCAGCAGAAAAGGTATGTTTTATGCATTAAAAAATTTGAAAATATGGTTCACTGAAAAACATTATTTTGAATATATTAAATATTCAAACTTATTTGAGTAAGTTTCATTTTATTTATAAAATAAAACTATTTTATAAATATTATAAAATAATTATTTATTAAAAAGTAATTACATTTTATTTAAAAATGTATAATATTTTTTATCAATTTCTTTTTATAAAAAAATATTTAAATATGCAAACTCATGTTTTATGCATTATAAACATTGAAAATATATTATTTAACTGAAAAACATTATAATGTACTTTGAATATATTAAATATTCAAACCCATTCAAATAAGTTAAATTTTATAAGTTAAAGTATTTTATGAATATTATAAAATACAATATTTATTAAAAATAATTATATACAATTTTATTAAAAAATGTAGATTTTTTAATCAATTTTTATTTATAAAAAAAATTTAATGTGCAAACTCATGTTCGATCATCATGTTTTATGCAATATAAACTTTGAAAATATATTTCACTGAAAAACATAATATACTTTGAATATTTTCAAGCATTAAGAATCCTTGTAAACTGTATATACACAGACTTAAGGGAAAGAGTTATAATTTTCTGTAATGCCTGGTATTTTTTTAATATGATAACAAATGACTCTCAGTCCTTCATGCCCTAAAAAGGAAGCTCAGCTTTTACTTTCTTCGTCATTAAAAACACGTGTATTTCTGTCTCGGTCTCTTATGGCTGCTAGCGGCTACATGACTGACCCGTCACAACGCCATTAAACTTTAACGATTTCTCGTCTGTGAGAATTATGGTTTATGCTAATGCAGAGAGGCTAAACATCAAGCCAAAGCAATGAATATAAAGAGAGGAAATCAACATTTAGCTTTGCTTTCCTCACATTCAACTTAATGTGTGTCCAACAACATTGTCCTGTTCATCCATAAACATGGCTGTGCCCAAAGCTTTTACACACACACATATAAAAGAGAGAGAAAAACATTGACTTTGTTCTCCATATTCATAAATATGTACACACACACTCCACTTAACCTTATTGCATCAAGGGTCGTGTGGCAGGTTTGCTCGTCTCATGAGCTTCTTGAAATATGTCTGACAGCCATCAATCAAAGATAAGGGAGTGTAAAGAGTGTCTGCTGGGACAGGAAAGCATCTGTGATGAATGACTGACAGCCGGAGAGAGAGAAAAGACATGAGCGCGTTCATCATCAGAGCGTTGTGTACCCGCTCGTCTCGTCCGCGTAAATCCTTGTCATCTCTCTCTCGTTTCGTATGATCATTCAGCGTGTCCAAGAGGAACAGAACGCCGGAGACAGTCTGTACTTTGTTCCAGCCCCACAGAGACATAAAGACTGGAAGAGAGAGACGGCGGTACAGGAGTGCGACCTGCCGGCGGCTCACAATGAATGTAGATTTACAGCCAAACTCCTGCTAACAGAGCGCTTATCCGCAGCACCACATCCTTCATCATTGAGGAATAGCGTTATATCAGATCTGTGCGGTCAGATGATAATCCTACAATTGTCACAAACTATTTTCACTACCATTGCTAACCAGAATAAGTTGACAAAAACTTAATTTCTTGACATTTTTTTTAGTTAAGTAATCGGAACTTGCATATTTTTATTTTATACTTAACCTGAAATATACGAGTAAGCTCATTCATTTAACATAAAATTATGTCATCTCAATTTAAATAATTACAGTAAAGAACACTTGGCTAGCTTTAAGTAGTTGATTCAGTAAAAGCTAATCTGCTGGTTGGTAACAATAGTTGTGCGCTAAATGCCACACTGTACTTTATGCACTGCGTACACGTTTTCTAAGGTTATTTTGTCACTCAACTGTTCGACATTCTAATCTTAATTTTTTTCCTTAATTTAGTGCATCATTCAGATATTTTTCTAGTTGCACTATTTATACTTAAAACTTCAAGCATAAGTATGTGAATTGGGACACACCTTACGCTTTGATAGCATTAGCATAGCAATTATAAAGTGTACAGCAATGTAAAACATTAAATGTACAGTAATATGAGCATCATAACTCAACCTGCTCGTGTCTCAAAGCAACTTTCCCATAAGAAATAACAGAAAACAAATTAATCCGTTCCGGCCCTCTAAAAAACTCCCTTATTAGTGCTAATAACAATAGAAAAAACATGATTTTAATTGCTATAGAGACACACACACAATTATAGTATATAAGGATTCCTG
>JAWRVZ010000230.1:7500-27500 GCA_037043235.1 Rhodeus uyekii
AAAAACAGCCTTTGTGTAGAAGCTTTACAAACGCAGGGTGTAACGAGGGGTGTGTTTGTTCCCTTGAGCTCCTGCAGTGTGAGTTAGAAAAACACAATGATCCATAAAATCCCATTCCGTCCCGGAGCAAAAGGCCACAGTTGGGAGTGGGAACACATTAATGGATCAATGAACATCTGTTCTGATGCCATTAGGACTCTCTCTCTGACCCGCTCACTTTAGTGTGTGTTGTTTGCAGGACAAGCGTTGGGTCAGAGACTGCAGTGTGTGTGTGTGTGTGTGTGTGTACCAGAGTTCCTGAGGATTCACTGATTGTGTTATTGATGTGTTGAGATCAGCGATGAGACGACAGTCTGCAAACACAGTCCGATTCAAAATACATCTCTTCTAGAAAATGCATAATAAACATTCACTATACAAATGATTTGAATATGGATTGTTTGGTTCAGTGAAGAGGCTTCAAGAGGTCATATATGGCCACAAAATATTTTTTTATTTTATTTTATTTTGCTTTGTTATATATTATATAGATATATCAGGATAACTAAGAACATTTTAACCCACAATTATTATTATTGTAAAGCAAGATTTTTTTTATATGCATTAAGAAATTAATAACACTAAATTTAGTTGTTTTTAAAATATTTACATTATATTAAAATGTAATGGAATTAAATTTAATAAAAAATAAAAAATATATAATTTTGATAATGTGTATATATAATAAATATATACTAAAATTATAAATTATATATATATATATATATATATATATATAATTAAATACATAATACATTGACATGTGAATACACATAATCTAATAATAAAATAATAATTATTACATATAAAATATATTTAATAATAAATAAAGTATATAAAGACTACGTATAGGCTTTCTGTTTTATCTTCTTTCTATCATATCATATCAAACTCATATTATGTCATATAATATGATATCATATAGAAAATAGATAAATTTGACACGTGCCGAGAAGTTTACATCAGTTCGCTAGATTACACGAAGACACAAACTCTATATATTAAGATGTTGTTTGTCAAAGTGTCTCACGACTCTAAGTATGAAATGCACATATACTGCATAATAATTTCACTGCAGCTCTGTGATCTCAGCAGCAGTTTACACCGGTAAACCTGTGACTCTTATGAGGGTAAATCAATGCGGTTCCTCCAGGACGCTGAAACAGACACAGCGGCAGAATCGGGTTTTAGCGTGTGTGTGTGTGTGTGAGGCCGTTTCTCTGCACTGAGAGAGAAGAACAGAGCAGCTCGATATCTGCAGTCAGCAATCCTGACAGACTCAGCGTCAGACCGAACCACGAGCGCCTCTCTCAGCCAGACCTCACTCAGTGTGTTCCTTCAGTGCATCGCTTTGGAGAAAAGCGTCTGATAAATGCAGGAATGTGAATGAGAGAAAGAGAACCGGTCACACACTGAATCTGTGAATAATTTGTCCTCTGACTGAATACAGTGAACGATGGCATATGAAATATGTGTGTGATGTCATCACCTCCTCCTCCTCAAACACTGACCCTCGACCAGCGGGATCCACTTCCAGAGAGAACACCATCTTTGAGGAAATATCCATACAATAGTGTTTACAGAACCACGCACACACACAAACACATGCACACACACACACACATGCACACACACGCAAACACATGCACACACACAATCACACACACACACATGCACACACACAATCACTCACACACACGCAAACACATGCACACACAATCACACACACACACACGCAAGCACATGCACACACAATCACACACACACACATATTAACTTACAATGTAATGTTTATTTTGGGTGGGATATTAAGATGAATACTAGTGCTCTCATTAATTAAGGTTAATTGATTACATTTAATAAATCTAACATGAGAGTTTGAAAATACATAAACTGTTACTTTAATATTTATGTATACACACACACACACACATGTACATATAAACTTTTATGTTAGATGTGATTAATCGATTTGATTATATATATATGCTGTCAAATTGATTAATCTCAATTAATTGTATCTAACATAAAAGTTTCTATGTACATGTATACATATATATATATATATATATATATATATATATATATATATATATTTATATTTACACTGATGAACACTTATATTGCTTACAAATGCTATGAAGTCATCAGTGTGATTGTGTAAAAGGAAACTGCTTATGGAGAAACAAACTGCTTTGTGTGAGTGTGTGTGTGTGTGTGTGTGTGTGTTTGCATGTGTGTGTGTGTGTGTGAGCATGGGCCAGTGCTGCATGACATCCTCTCTCCTCCTCTCTCTCGTTCTTCCGTTTTGTCTTTCTCTTTGTGCTCATCCGACCGTTCTCGTGGAGGAAATGGAAACCCTGAGGGAGAGGAACTCTGTTAACCCGACGCTGTCAAATCAACAGCTGCTTTTATTTTCTATCAAAGCCTCTTCACAGCCCAGCTATCAACTCATTAATGAATGTTTCTCATCAGGAAAGACACATAAAACCCCATACTAACAACCACACACACACACATGCAGAAACACACAAACACAGCAACCCTGAAACTAATAGTGGATGCTTTCTTTCATTACAATCAGTGACTCAACTCACATTTGTAAGTGTCTAAATGCTTTTAAATGCAAATAAAAAAGACACACTTTCACACACATACAAAGAAAACTGGGGTGACGGTGTCTCCTGACACACACACACACACACTCCTGGGAAAGGCAAACGTGTCCCCAATCTAATATTTGCCGTCTGTCTCAGTGTAAATACACACGAGATGAAATGACTTTCCTGTTTCTCAGATAATCTCATTTATTAGTTTCAGAACTCAAGTGTGAAACACTGATGCTGGATCGATCTGAACGACTGCTTTACACTGATGATGTTCTGCCTCTGTTTCATCTGTGACAGCGATACACTCTCTCGTGAAACTCACATGATTCAGAGAGAGGCTGAACCGGCAGCATTTACACATGCCAGACAGAGATCAGGGACTTTACACACAGATCAAACTTTCAGGGAGAGAGGGAGGGGGGGATAGAGAGAGAGAGAGCGAGAGAGAGAGAGGGAGGGAGGGTTAGTGCAGACAGTAATGAAGGAAACTCTTTCCTGTTGACGCGTCTGATCTCTATATATTCTTATATTTATATTCTTATATATTTTTATTCTTATATATTCTTTTATATATATATATTGTTTTTATATAGATTTATACATTATTATATATTTTATATTCATTATTTTATTTAAATTTTAAATAAATATTTATTTTATTTTCCTGTAAAATTTGAATTAAATTATGATTACAATTTCAATGAGTTTGCCATGTTTTGTCTGTTACAAATCCATATATTAATTATAATATATATTTATTTTATATTTTATTACTTAACATGTTTTTTAAATACATTAAATACATGTAACATGAATTTTATTTTAATCCTAAACTTGTAATTCAATTAATTATTATACAATCAGAAATACAATCTTTCAAAATTGTATATTATAAATCTATAATATTTAATGTTTGTATATATATATATATATATATATATATATATATATATATATATAAATTAAATATTTATAATTTAATCAATATATATTTTAAATATTGTAAATATTTACATTCAACATTAAACATTATGTATCTATAATTTTCGTATTACTGTATTTATTTTTCATATTTATTCTATTATATCTATTATAAATCTCTCTAGATATATTCATTCTAAATGATTGTATAATCTAAAATTTTATATTTAATAAATATGTATTTTAAATGTTGTAAATATTGAGTTATTTCACAACATCTTGGTAATTTCAGTTCACACACACACACACACACACACACACACACACACACACACACACACACACACACACACACACACACACACACACACACACACACACACACACACACACACACACACACACACACACACACACACACACACACACACACACAGCAAAGTGTAGTAATTTTGAGTGTTTCACCAAACAAGCCGTTCACCCTTAGGGGAGTGCATGAATTCAACATGCTGTGGCAGCTCGCTCTCTCTCTCTCTCTCTCTCTCTCTCTCTCTGTGTGTGTGTGTGTGTGTGTGTGTCACACACAGCACTGTGATCAGCTGGCAGATTGAATAAATAATCAGTTACTGATTATATGAATAAGTAACTTTTTGAACAAGCAGAGAAAATGTTTTAATTTAAATCAATTCAAGGAGTATATATAAAGAGAACATTTACAGTGTGTATAGTTCAGTTTTTCTTTTTTAATAAATCTGCAAAAACGTCAACAATCCTGTGTTTTTCTGTCAATACGGGGTGTTGTGTGTACATTAATGAGGAAAAAAATAATTTAAATGATTTTAGCAAATGGCTGTAATATAATAAAGAATGAAAAATGTAAGGGGGTCTGAATACTTTCCGTACCCAATGTACATTTACATTTATATTTATATTTACATTTACATTTACATTTACATTTATGCATTTATCAGATGCTTTTATCCAAAGCGACTTGCATTGCATTCAAGAAACACATTGACCTTCTAATCAGTTTGTGCTTTCCCTGGGAATCGAACCCATGACCTTGATGTTGCAAGCGCCACGCTCTACTGTTATTTTATTGCCAGATAAGAAAAGAAAGAAAAAAAATATATAAGAATATAAGAATATATATATATATATATATATATATATATATATATTCAAGATTCAAGATTCAAGATTCAAAGTGTTTATTGTCATATATACAGACAGAAAGCATGTTTCCCTGTACAATGAGATTCTTACTTTGCCTTCCACAGTAAATGTCACACAAGTAGTAAACTAAAAAAATAAGATAAATATATAAATAATAAGAAGAGCAAATATATAACAATGTAAAAATGTAAAAGGGCAAAGTAGTAAAGTGAGGTAGTGCAGTTTTGATAGTGTAAAGTGAGGTAGTGCAGTTTTGATAATGTAAAGTGTGGTAGTGCAGAATGTAAACAATTGTTCATGTATGTTGTAATTGTAGACTCCTATCCGCTGTTTAGGAGTCTTATGGCAGAGGGAAAGAAAGAGTTCTTCAGTCTAGCAGTCCTGCATTTCACACTTCTGTACCTCCGTCCTGAGGGTAGAAGTGTGAACAGACCATGTTGGGGGTGGGAGGGGTCTTTGAGGATGGAAGCAGCTCTTCTGTGGACTCTGCGGTGGTAGATGCTCTGCAGAGAGGGCAGTGGAGTGCTGGTGATCTTCTGCGCAGTCTTCACCACTCTCTGCAGGCGTTTGCGGTCCATGACAGAAGTGTTGCCGTACCACACAGTGATGCAGCTGGTCAGGACACTCTCAATGGTGCAGCTGTAGAAGTTGCTGAGGATCTTAGGCGACATGCCGAACTTCCTCAGCCTCCTCAGAAAATACAGCCGCTGTTGAGCCTTCTTGACCAGCTGCGTGATGTGAGGTGTCCATGTGAGGTCCTCACTGATGTGGACACCCAAGTATTTAAAGCTGCACACTCTCTCCACTTCAAGCTCCCGGATGAACAGTGGCTGAGGCGTCCTCCTCTCCTTCCTCATGTCCACTATCATCTCCTTTGTCTTGTCCGTGTTGAGGGTGAGGTTGTTGTCTTCACACCATGACACCAGACTGGCCACCTCCCTCCTGTAAGCTGCCTCGTCACCGCCAGCGATACGTCCTATCACTGCGGTGTCGTCCGCGAACTTCAGGATGATATTGTCCTTGTGGGAGGCGACACAGTCGTAGGTGTACAGGGTGTAGAGGATGGGGCTGAGTACACAGCCCCATCCTCTATATATATATGTATATATATATATATATATATATATATATATATATATATATATATATATATATATTATACTTCAATTTATCATTTTATTGCTAATCAAATTAAAATAATTATACTAATTATTTAGTAAGTAAATTATGAAATAAAATAAAATAAAATAAAGAAGAAAATAAATAATGTGATTTGTTTTACTTTTATAATTTTTCTTTTTAGTGATTCAATAAAATAATGTTGAAATTAAAATAAAATAAATGTGTCTTTTTAACAACTCAATTCAATAAATTTTATTAAATAAATTAATAAATGTTAACTATTAATTATTAAAATGAGTGGGCCGTATTGACAATACAAATAAAATAAAATAAATATGTTTAAAGCTTCAATTAAATATATATATATTATATATATTTTTTTATCAAAGAGTACATATTTGATATTATTATATATAGAGTATATATTATAGATTTTTTTTTTAAAGAGTAAAGCAGTGTGTTGTGCATGTTGAAAATAAAGTAAAATTATAATAATACGTTCAGATTGGAAATCCCCTTCTAAATACACATTTCAGTTTCAGTCCTCATGCATAATTGATGCCACATAGCATTAGCTAAACATAAATATTAAACTCTGATGAGTCAAAGTAGCCATTATGCTTCAACAAGCCAAACATTTTTGCTTTCCCATGTACAGTAAAGCACCTTTGTTTCAGCTTATGCAAAACTTGCGTCCTTTATTGTGCAAAGAAAGAGGAAAAGGCAGAGCCGCTGATTATTTATAGTCTTTTCATGCAGCTAAATCAGATCTACAACCATATTGTGTGCTTACAGAGAGCTTTGCATGACTGTGAGAGTTCAGACAGAGCAGAGTTCAAACTGGACAGGGATCTCCGCTCATCAGAAAAGCCCCGTCAACACAATCTCTCAGATTAGATCAGCCCTGGCTGTAATCTGTGAAACGTGAGCCTGTGTCTCCGTCAGGGTTAGGGTTGATTGGCTGGCCGGGAAGTGTTGGAATATTCTGGAAGTCTGACACTGACATTCCTCGACTGCAATACAAGAACAGATGGCAGGATTATTCTAGAACAGAACCTCTTTCTGATGGGCCGTAAAAGTCACACACAAACAGTCAAAACATTTCTGTCTTTTTTGTAAATGTCATTTATTTTTGTGATCAAATTTGGATTTTTTAGCATCAGTTCATTGAATGCGTCCTTGCTGAATAATTTTTTTCTGAACATTGATACTGATCAAAAATGTTTGTTGAGCGTCAGATCATCATATCGGAATGATTTATGAAGATCATGTGACACTGAAGACTGGAGTAATGATGCTGAAAATACGGCTTTAATCAAAGGAATAAATGACACTTTACTATATATTCACATAGAAAACTGTTTTACACTGATATAATATTACACTATTTTACTGTATTTATCATCTAATAAATTCAGCTTTAATCACAGGAATAAATGACACTTTACTATATATTCACATAGAAAACAGCTGTTTTACACTGATATAATATTACACTGTTTTACTGTATTTATCATCTAATAAATTCAGCTTTAATCTCAGGAATAAATGACACTTTACTATATATTCACATAGAAAACAGCTGTTTTACACTGATATAATATTACACTGTTTTACTGTATTTATCATCTAATAAATTCAGCTTTAATCTCAGGAATAAATGACACTTTACTATATATTCACATAGAAAACAGCTGTTTTACACTGATATAATATTACACTGTTTTACTGTATTTATCATCTAATAAATTCAGCTTTAATCATAGGAATAAATGACACTTTACTATATATTCACATAGAAAACAGCTGTTTTACACTGATATAATATTACACTGTTTTACTGTATTTATCATCTAATAAATTCAGCTTTAATCTCAGGAATAAATGACACTTTACTATATATTCACATAGAAAACAGCTGTTTTACACTGATATAATATTACACTGTTTTACTGTATTTATCATCTAATAAATTCAGCTTTAATCACAGGAATAAATGACACTTTACTATATATTCACATAGAAAACAGCTGTTTTACACTGATATAATATTACACTGTTTTACTGTATTTATCATCTAATAAATTCAGCTTTAATCACAGGAATAAATGACACTTTACTATATATTCACATAGAAACTAATGTTTTACACTGATATAATATTACACTGTTTTACTGTATTTATCATCTAATAAATTCAGCTTTAATCACAGGAATAAATGACACTTTACTATATATTCACATAGAAACTAATGTTTTACACTGATATAATATTACACTGTTTTACTGTATTTATCATCTAATAAATTCAGCTTTCATCACAGGAATAAATGACACTTTACTATATATTCACATAGAAACTAATGTTTTACACTGATATAATATTACACTGTTTTACTGTATTTATCATCTAATAAATTCAGCTTTAATCTCAGGAATAAATGACACTTTACTATATATTCACATAGAAACTAATGTTTTACACTGATATAATATTACACTGTTTTACTGTATTTATCATCTAATAAATTCAGCTTTAATCTCAGGAATAAATGACACTTTACTATATATGTTCACATAGAAAACAGTTGTTTTACACTGATATAATATTACACTGTTTTACTGTATTTATCATCTAATAAATTCAGCTTTAATCACAGGAATAAATGACACTTTACTATATATTCACATAGAAACTAATGTTTTACACTGATATAATATTACACTGTTTTACTGTATTTATCATCTAATAAATTTAGCTTTAATTACAGGAACAAATGACACTACTATATATTCACATAGAAAACAGCTGTTTTACACTGATATAATATTACACTGTTTTACTGTATTTATCCTCTAATAAATTCAGCTTTATTCACAGGAATAAATGACACTTTACTATATATTCATATAGAAAACAGCTGTTTTACACTGATATAATATTACACTGTTTTACTGTATTTATCCTCTAATAAATTCAGCTTTAATCACAGGAATAAATTACACTTTACTATATATTCACATAGAAAACAGCTGTTTTACACTGATATAATATTACACTGTTTTACTGTATTTATCATCTAACAAATTCAGCTTTAATCACAGGAATAAATGACACTTTAATATATATTCACATAGAAAACAGTTGTTTTACACTGATATAATATTACACTGTTTTACTGTATTTATCATCTAATAAATTCAGCTTTAATCACAGGAATAAATTACACTTTACTATATATTCACATAGAAAACAGTTGTTTTACACTGATATAATATTACACTGTTTTACTGTATTTATCATCTAATAAATTCAGCTTTAATCACAGGAATAAATGACACTTTACTATATATTCACATAGAAAACAGCTGTTTTACACTGATATAATATTACACTGTTTTACTGTATTTATCATCTAATAAATTCAGCTTTAATCACAGGAATAAATGACACTTTACTATATATTCACATAGAAACTAATGTTTTACACTGATATAATATTACACTGTTTTACTGTATTTATCATCTAATAAATTCAGCTTTAATCTCAGGAATAAATGACACTTTACTATATATGTTCACATAGAAAACAGCTGTTTTACACTGATATAATATTACACTGTTTTACTGTATTTACCATCTAATAAATTCAGCTTTAATCTCAGGAATAAATGACACTTTACTATATATTCACATAGAAAACAGCTGTTTTACACTGATATAATATTACACTGTTTTACTGTATTTATCATCTAATAAATTCAGCTTTAATCACAGGAATAAATGACACTTTACTATATATTCACATAGAAAACAGCTGTTTTACACTGATATAATATTACACTGTTTTACTGTATTTATCATCTAATAAATTCAGCTTTAATCTCAGGAATAAATGACACTTTACTATATATTCACATAGAAAACAGCTGTTTTACACTTATATAATATTACACTGTTTTACTGTATTTATCATCTAATAAATTCAGCTTTAATCACAGGAATAAATGACACTTTACTATATATTCACATAGAAACTAATGTTTTACACTGATATAATATTACACTGTTTTACTGTATTTATCATCTAATAAATTCAGCTTTAATCACAGGAATAAATGACACTTTACTATATATTCACATAGAAACTAATGTTTTACACTGATATAATATTACACTATTTTACTGTATTTATCATCTAATAAATTCAGCTTTAATCACAGGAATAAATGACACTTTACTATATATTCACATAGAAGCTAATGTTTTACACTGATATAATATTACACTGTTTTACTGTATTTATCATCTAATAAATTCAGCTTTAATCACAGGAATAAATGACACTTTACTATATATTCACATAGAAGCTAATGTTTTACACTGATATAATATTACACTGTTTTACTGTATTTATCATCTAATAAATTCAGCTTTAATCACAGGAATAAATGACACTTTACTATATATGTTCACATAGAAAACAGCTGTTTTACACTGATATAATATTACACTGTTTTACTGTATTTACCGTCTAATAAATTCAGCTTTAATCTCAGGAATAAATGACACTTTACTATATATTCACATAGAAAACAGCTGTTTTACACTGATATAATATTACACTGTTTTACTGTATTTATCATCTAATAAATTCAGCTTTAATCACAGGAATAAATGACACTTTACTATATATTCACATAGAAAACAGCTGTTTTACACTGATATAATATTACACTGTTTTACTGTATTTATCATCTAATAAATTCAGCTTTAATCTCAGGAATAAATGACACTTTACTATATATTCACATAGAAAACAGCTGTTTTACACTTATATAATATTACACTGTTTTACTGTATTTATCATCTAATAAATTCAGCTTTAATCACAGGAATAAATGACACTTTACTATATATTCACATAGAAACTAATGTTTTACACTGATATAATATTACACTATTTTACTGTATTTATCATCTAATAAATTCAGCTTTAATCACAGGAATAAATGACACTTTACTATATATTCACATAGAAGCTAATGTTTTACACTGATATAATATTACACTGTTTTACTGTATTTATCATCTAATAAATTCAGCTTTAATCACAGGAATAAATGACACTTTACTATATATTCACATAGAAGCTAATGTTTTACACTGATATAATATTACACTGTTTTACTGTATTTATCATCTAATAAATTCAGCTTTAATCACAGGAATAAATGACACTTTACTATATATTCACATAGAAGCTAATGTTTTACACTGATATAATATTACACTGTTTTACTGTATTTATCATCTAATAAATTCAGCTTTAATCACAGGAATAAATGACACTTTACTATATATTCACATAGAAACTAATGTTTTACACTGATATAATATTACACTGTTTTACTGTATTTATCATCTAATAAATTCAGCTTTAATCTCAGGAATAAATGACACTTTACTATATATGTTCACATAGAAAACAGCTGTTTTACACTGATATAATATTACACTGTTTTACTGTATTTACCATCTAATAAATTCAGCTTTAATCTCAGGAATAAATGACACTTTACTATATATTCACATAGAAAACATTAGTTTAGTGTAATATTATATCAGTGTAAAACAGCTGTTTTCTATGTGAATATATAGTAAAGTGTCATTTATTCCTGTGATTAAAGCTGAATTTGTTAGATGATAAATACAGTAAAACAGTGTAATATTATATCAGTGTAAAACAGCTGTTTTCTATGTGAATATATAGTAAAGTGTCATTTATTCCTGTGATTAAAGCTGAATTTATTAGAGGATAAATACAGTAAAACAGTGTAATATTATATCAGTGTAAAACAGCTGTTTTCTATGTGAATATATAGTAAAGTGTCATTTATTCCTGTGATTAAACCTGAATTTGTTAGATGATAAATACAGTAAAACAGTGTAATATTATATCAGTGTAAAACAGCTGTTTTACATTGATATATTCATGGTTTACTGCGTTTCTTCACTATATAAATTGAGCTTTGATCAGCATTAGAGACATCCTAAATAATAAAATGAAAGTAAGAAAGACAAACTGATTGAAAGTAAGAAAGAAACCACCTGGAAATCACCTAACATCCTTTTAAAACTAAAAGTGCCCAAACGTGAAATGTGTGGCATATTTAATCTCACATGCTGCTGTTTTAATTGGCTAAGCAAATGGTCATAAAGCATTTCTCAGCTCACAGTTAAACATCTCTGGCATCTTCAGCTTCCACACATGCCTCAAAGTCCACTGTTCACACACGGGCTTTGTGGTTATGCAATGTTATTGTCAGTCACAAGTTGAAATCCATGCTAAACCAAATGCAACCAATCTAAACCGGATGCCATGCCTAATGACTTATTCAGCTCCGAAGAATCAAGAGACCTGTTTAATTCCCAGCCGTGCCTGGCTTTCCGAGGAACGCTGCTAATCTGGAGCATGAGGGGGAAGAGGAGGAGTTCTGCTGGAGTAATGGAGATCATGATGGAGATCTTGTGGTCTCCTTCACGAGTCTCATGACCGAACCAGGCTCTCAGCCAGAGCCAGAACACATGACACAGCCGCAAGCTCCACACAGCCCCGACTCAACACAACACCATAAAAACACTTTTACGGGAAATGGACGTGCAACATTTGTGAATTTCCCTTGGGTCTCTATCCCGGAAGAAAGCGTCCTAATCGGTTACATTTTAGACAAGGCCAAGAACTCTGATTCAGAGCACAAAAAACCTGTGCATTTATGAGATATGCACACAAACGGCGTATTTGAGGCTGGAATACAGATTTTTTAAACACGAGGCATTTTGTAAAGGGTTGCAGAGAAAGACTGGGTGTAAAACATCAAACGACTGACTTTCTACACAGCAAAGCATTTGTTGACACGTTGCATATGAGATCAAAATGATATCATAGTCTGAAGCTAAAAATAACCTGGATCTGAATGTGAGTTTCTGTGAAAGCTGTCGACTAGGACTGTCCAAAAGCATTTAGTGTCTAACGAAATCAACTCACCTTTATTTTCAAAGCAGCTTTATAGAGACAACAGGAAAATAAAGCAACAAAGTGTGTTTTGGCAGCTCTAGAAGAACCAATCAATAATATTGATGAATATTAAGCGTTAAGTGTCTCCGACTGAGCAAGCCAGAGGCGACAGCGGCAAGAAACCAAAACTGCAGCAGGAAACAGAATGAATGAAGAACAGAATGGAGAAAAACCCTTGGGAGAAACCAGACCCAATTCTTCTCTGGCCAACAAAAACATAGTGCATGATTATGATAGAGACAACATTTCAGGTCAGAGGTCAGATTGAGATCGGGACACTCAAAATATTGAATCCAGTTCCGTCTGGTTGGAGATTGGATTCATGAGTCACGGTCACCTCAGACACTTCAGGATTGTGTGTGTGTGTGTGTGTTGTGCTTGTGTCCAGGTGCAGGTCCTTCATCTGATCCGGATCCGGCTGACCATGATAACCTCTGGATAAACAGAGACTAATATCAGCATAGATGCCATTCTTCTTCTGATGTAACGAGTAATTTGAATTATAGAAATATTTAATGTGTTGTGTAAGCCAGGTTGAAGAGATGTGTTTTAGACGCTACTCAAAGATAAAGTGTGTTACACTAAATTTTCAATGTATTTTTACAGTTTAATTGTCAATTATTAATTAGTATTTATGAGATCTTCATGGTCAGCATTTTAACTGTAATTAATAGGGTAAAACCAATTTTTTTAAATGGCCATTTATGGTCATGTGAAACGAATCGAGTGATTTTTATTGCTTTCTTATGGGGAAAATTGTTTTGGTGTACGAGAATTTTGAGTTACGAGCTTAATTTAAAATTGTATTCGGCGTTTAATAGGGAGCCAATACAGGTTTGACAGAACCAGGATAAAATGCTCATACTTCCTGGCTTTAGTAAGAACTTGAGTTGTTGTGTTTTGGACCAGCTGGAGTTTGTTTATTAAGCGTGCAGGGCAACCACCCAGTAGAGCATTACAATAATCTAGCCTTGAACTCATGAACGCATGAACTAACTTTTCCGCATTTGTCTCAGAGAGCATATGTTGCAATTTAGATATATTTTTAAGATGGAAGAATGCCGTTTTACAGATGCTAGAGACGTGGCTTTCAAATAAAAGATTGGTATCAAAGAGCACACCCAGGTTTCTAACTGACGACGAAGACTTGACAGAACAGCCATCGAGTGTTAGACAATAGACTAGGTTATTACATGCAGAGCTTTTTGGTCCAATAATTAGAATCTCTGTAATCTTTTCTATAATCAGACTGAAATCACTTGAACTCACACCGGATATATTTGGAAGAAAAGGATTGCTTGTCTTATTGGAAGTCTAGCATACGTCACCAGAAAGAAAACCCAGAAGATCCAGTTGTGACATAAAACGTTCATGATAAAATATATAACATGCTGCGACGTGCAAGTGACGCTCATTATCAACCACACATGCGTTTACAAAATACATCAGGTGAATAATTAAATTCAAATTCTGACTCAATTCGTTTTTAAACTCTCTATTCACCCAATCCTGCTAAGTAGGAACTTCCCAAAAAGACTATAAACCGAGCAAGAGATCTGCATGAGTATAATAATCTAAATAATGACGGAAGGTTTGAATAGGAGTTCAGTGAACGTTAACAGCTATTGTAATTTTAAGCATTGTAAAGTCCGGAAGCGAAAGAGGTTAAAACATTATGGGTGTGCCTGTGCTGTAAGATCCGTTGCTGTAGTCATGACTAATGTTCACTTTATTGGCAAACGTGTCTGACTCATGTTCACATGCGTTCCTCAGTCCCTTGAGTGAGACAGGCGGACACAGAGAGGAATGAGCTCGGTCTGCATCTGCTGTGGTCACTGTGTGAGAGGTGAAGAAACACAGACGAAAGATAGAAATGGAAAGAGATGAATACTTTCACACTTTCATTTTAAGCACATTAGTAAAACACACACGCACACACACACACGCACACACACACACACACACACACACACACACATGCTCAAAAGTTTACACACCCCTTGCATAATCTGCAAATGTTAATTATTTTAATAAAATAAGAGTGATCATGGACATCTCTGTTTAAGACTTTGAAAATCTGTAAATAAAATATAAAAAAATAATAATAAAAATTAGAGTGATCATAACAAAATGCATTTTTTATTTGCTACTGTCCTGAATAAGATATCTCACATTAAAGATGTTTACATATAGCCCGTAATACAAAATAACAGATGAATTTATAAAAATGACCCGTGCAAAAGTTTACACACCCTTGATTCCCAGTGCTGTCTGGATGATCCACGGCTGTGTTTTGGTTTTGTGATGTTGTTCTTGAGTCCCGTGTTTGTCCTGAGCAGTTAAACTGCCCAACGCTCTTCAGAAAAATCCTTCAGCTCCTGCAAATCCGTCAGTTTTCCAGCATCTTCTGCATATTTCAACTCTTTCCAGCAGTGACTGTGTGATTTTGAGATCCATCTTCTCACAGTGAGGATGATGGAGGGATTCAAACACAACTATTAATAAATGTTCACTGTTGCTCCAGGAGGAAACATGATGCTTTAAGAGCTGGGGGGTGAAAACTTTTGAGCAGGATGAAAATATTCACGTTTAAATATATAAAAGCTTGCATATTTCCCGGAAGACAAATTCAATTTACCTTGATATTCAAATTCAAAATGTTTTCACCCCCGGCTCCTCCTGGAGCATCAGTGAATGTGTGAACCTCTTTTAATAATTGTGTTTGAATCCCTCAGTTTCCCTCAGAATGAAAAGATGGATCTCAATATCACACAACATACCTGCTGGCATCCATCCATCCACCTTCCCACATCTTTTTCATCCTGACATATTCGTTCAAATCATCATACGTCCTTAGTGACTGTTTCACCTTCATTCATCCTTAACATCCATCAATCCCTCTTTCTTCTTCAACACACAGCCAGTGTTTCAGATGAAGGCCGTTCACCCAAACCTACAGTATCAGACAAAATGTGTCCGAACAAATGGAGAGTGTCAGGCATATTTTATAGTGGGGCACTAATGCTTTGCTTCTGATATGCATTCGTAAGCTTAATGGCAAAACTAATGAGGTGGTATCGTGATCTACAGCATTATATAACAGACAGAGTCCTCTTTCTCCAGTTAGCAGAGCTCAGTGGAGTAAAGTGACCTGAATATCTGAGCCTCGGTCACACGGGAATGCAGGAAACTGAGCACGGATCACGATGATCGAACAAAGACATTCATCGGTCATTCACTGTAATTTGTGCATCCATTATTAGGCAAAATGCAGTTTTACAAAAACACTGTGGAAGTATAATCAGTATGTATGTATATATAATGGATGTTGCAAACGCGTACACACATATACAACAAAAAGGATACATTTAACAGAGAATGTGCTAATGCACTTTCAGTAAACATTTTATATGCATTTTGCGAATCAGTTTGTTTACTATAACACACATTAATATGTGCATGTATTAATCATTGTGCATGTATCGTTGTAACAGTGTATGGTTGGGATGACGAAGACGAGGAGACGATTATAAAATAAAACTTCTCTTTAATTAACAAACTTAAACAAAAGACTTTAAATGGAAACAAAAGGGCACAGTTGTGCAAAAACTGTGGAGAACAACGGAGAACAACTGACAAAGACTGGAGAACACATGAGGGCTTTTATACACAGGATAATGGGGAACAGCTGACGAGACTAACAAGGGGAGTGACTGACGTGACAGATGAAGGAAATTACAATGGGATCACACACAAGGAAGTAATGAGACACGACATGACTGACAACATGTATGTATATATAATGGATGTTGTAAACATATACACACACATACAACAAAAAGGATACATTTAACAGATAATGTGCTAATGCACTTTCAGTAAACAATTTATAACACATATTAATATGTGACGATTGTGCATGCATCGTTCTATGCATTTATTCATTGGTTTTCTCACAGCCATGTGCTCAAAAATGTAGCTCGCAACGAGATGCCGCATGAGCCAAAACTGACGAATGTAATACATTTCTATCTTTGTTAAGGATGTCATCATGGCCGTAACCTTGAAGTGAATCTTTTCCCCCACATTTAATTCATGTGCATGTTTAAAAAATTGCAGGCTCCATTTTATTTAAATTTAAAGTACAAACACTGCTGTGTTTTATCTCGTTATCATGTGTGATAATTCACAAGTACACTCTCTCCTCCAGAGGTCAACAGGAAGAGGAAGCGGGTCACACTTCTCTGTGTTGTTTAGCATTTCTTTGAGTATTCTGCCATCCACCTCATGCATTTTCCTCTAATCTGTGCGACAATTATGAATTTGAAACTCAGCTTCACAGAAATCAGATAAATCTGAAACAAAGACGAAAACTCTGTTCTATTGAGAACAAGTGCATCTCAACACAAAGCAAAACAAAACCCGTATATATATATATATATATATATATATATATATATATATATATATACACATATGAAACACTCGGGAAGGACATCTACACTCTCGGATTAACATAGTCAACAATTGACAAAGACTGGGGAAAACATGAGGGTTTATATACACAGGATAATGGGGAACAGGTGACAAGACTATTTCACAGTGTTGGTGAAAGTTCTACATTACAAAACTAATTGCGTTACTTTGTTTCTTTTGATGGAAAGTAAAGCATTACATGACTTTAGTTCGCACCTTAGTTGGGCTTGTTTGTTTGTTTTTTAATAACAACAACAAAATGTTTTATTTTTAAAAAAATGTAAAGAGCCGTTCTCACAAAAAGTGAAATGAATAAGCCTCAGGCTGAAAGAAATGCGAAATACTTTCAGCTGTTCTGCCATTCTGGACTGAATAGGAATAGGACGCAAGAGAAGAAAGTTCAATATGCTTTCTTCAGCAATTAAAACGTATAAATTTTTTTTTTTTGAAGCGGATCATCAAAATTCAGCAGCAAAAGGCATTGGTTAATAAAGTGAGTTTAAATGCAAAAAAGATATTTGTATAATTAAATATCTTAAAATATAGCAGATTTGCTTAATATTCAGAGATTGCTCACACTTATTCTAAAATAATAACCTACAATAATCATGTTCACACACACACACACACACACACACACACACAGACACTCAAACTGTCAATCAATTCCAAAGAAAGGCGGGGTTTCCATATAAGGAATCGAGGCATTGATGACGTTACATATTAGCCAGCGCCCCTCAAGCCGCAAGCGCGCGCGCCTCCGCGGTGGAGGATGACGTTGACGTCGCCGCATTAAGGGGAAAAACTTAGAAAGGCGATGTTATGATTTATTGCCATGCGTTTTGTTGTGAGAGAGGATAATGAGAGAGAGTCATAGTATGTGTGTGTGTGTGTGTGAGAGAGAGAGAGACATAGTATGTGTGTGTGAGAGAGAGAGAGACATAGTCTGTGTGTGTGTGTGTGTGTGTGTGTGTGAGAGAGAGAGAGAGCGAGACATAGTGTGTGTGTGTGAGAGAGAGAGCGCGACATAGTGTGTGTGAAAGAGAGAGGGAGAGGGAGAGAATGAGCGTGCGCGCGACAGAGAGAGCGAGCGAGCGTGAGCGCGCGCACGAGGGGGCGGGTGTCACTCGCTCTCGCCTCGCGCGCTCCCAGACTCGCGTGAGATCAACACACGGACGGTTTACTCCCACATTTACCGCTTATTTTCGGGATTTTCGGAATATACCACACCGTAATCGATGCGAGGCCTTCTAACGGACATCCGTCGCTGATACCAGGCCCTCGTTTCTTCCCTTTTTGTCGTGTTTTCCCTCCCGTCAGCGATGAACTCCAGCCCGCTTCCCAACGGCCGGCTGCTCCCCGACAGCCAGAGCTGGAACTCCTCCGGTTCCGACGAGGATCTGGACGCCGAACCGGGTCCCGGTCCGCACGGGGGGGTGCTGGAGTTCAGCGGGGTGCTCAGCAAGGTGGGTGAAGACCCGGGAAACCGGGAAAGCGCGTGTTTTCCCCGTGTGTTTCCTCTAGATCCGATGTAAACAAACGCCTGATGTCACGAAGCCTGTCAACAACACGCTTAAAATCATGATATATGATGCATGTTTTGGGATATTTAGCGGGTTTTTTACACCTCCATCCTTTTTTTACGTCTGATCTGTTGGTTAAATTAAAGTAAGCACTAGTGCATCACATACTAGACATTTTAAATAACATATTATTTGTCATTTTTGGTTTTATTTCCCATGGTGATTTACAGTACAACGTAAAACTCCAAGACCATGTTATATTATGTTATATTTTTATTAATACTTAATATGTGATGCATATTATGCATGTATAATCAGTTTAATTGTGAAGTTATAGTTAGTGGGGGTTATATAGAGCTGAACTAATGCCAAAAATGTGCTTAAAACAAAAAACATGTTGTTGAATTGCACTGCAAAAAAGTGCATTGCAGTAATTGTGCTTTTAAGTACTTTTAAGTAAATATTTAATAATGAAAATGTGTTTTTAATTGAAATTATTCACAGTTTAAATGCACAACCTTGTTGCATTTCCTCCGTTACAAAAAAATGCAATGCATGTATTGAATTTTTTCCAAATAGCGCAATTAAACAAACACCTTTGGCATTATTTTACTTCCACAGGGTTACTAGAGTTCATCTGCTCGTCTTTTCTTCCTGATGGGATTAAACAGAGAACCTCATGACTCAGACAGCTGCGATGAGAGGAGTGTTTTCCATAAGAGATTACTGAATTATTCCACATGCAATAACCTAAACCCTAAATAATGATATATATTCAGTTTAACGAATCAATTGAATTTTGCATTATCACGTTTTATTGTCATAAATCAAGAATATGGATGTGCGTGCGGTTTTAGCATCAGTGATGTACTATATTTGTTTTAGTTTTTTAAATCTACCCGTTGTGTCAGAATATGCTTATATTTATATTATATATTTGACGAAAAACAGTATGATCAGTAACTCCAAAATCATAAAACAACTTTACTATCCCATGATGCAACAGGAGAGGATTTATGAATGGCAGTGAAGCGACGCAACTGACGCCGTATGTC
>JAWRVZ010000230.1:32500-37500 GCA_037043235.1 Rhodeus uyekii
CACGAGTGAAGCGACTGCAGCTCTGTGCTTTAGCAAGATTTAGCCTCACGTGAGCTGGATTTGTTCTCTCTCTCTCTCACACACACAATCACTCACACACTCTTTCTCTCTCTCTCTCTCTCTCTCACACACACACATACACACAGTCTCTCTCTCTCTCTCTCTCACACGCACACACACATACACACAGTCTCTCTCTCTCTCTCTCTCTCACACGCACACACACATACACACAGTCTCTCTCTCACACACACAAAATCACTCACACACTCTTTCTCTCTCTCTCTCACACACACACACACACACACACAAACATACACATACACAGTCTCTCTCTCTCTCTCTCTCACACACACACACATACACACAGTCTCTCTCTCTCTCTCTCTCTCTCTCACACGCACACACACATACACACAGTCTCTCTCTCTCTCTCTCACACGCACACACACATACACACAGTCTCTCTCTCACACACACAAAATCACTCACACACTCTTTCTCTCTCTCTCTCTCTCACACACACACACACACAAACATACACATACACAGTCTCTCTCTCTCTCTCTCACACACACACACACACACACATACACACAGTCTCTCTCTCTCTCTCTCTCTCACACACACAAAATCACTCACACACTCTTTCTCTCTCTCTCTCACACACACATACACAGTCTCTCTCTCTCTCTCTCACACACACATACACACACATACACAGTCTCTCTCTCTCTCACATACACACACATACACACAGTCTCTCTCTCTCTCACACACACATACAGTCTCTCTCTCTCTCTCTCACATGCACTCTCACACACACATACACACAGTCTCTCTCTCTCACACACACATACACACAGTCTCTCTCTCACACACACACATACACACAGTCTCTCTCTCACACACGCACACACACACACAATCACCAATCACTCACACACTTTCTCTCTCTCTCACACACTCTTTTTCTCTCTCACACACACACACACACACACACACACACACACACACACACACACACACACACACACAGTCTCTCTCTCTCTCTCTCTCTCTCTCTCTCTCTCTCTCACACACTCCCACACACACACTCTCTCTCTCACACACTCTCTTTCTCAACCTCTTGCTCTATCAAAGCATGTCGTGTAAACACTGGATCTGTGCTGGATCTGGATCTGGATGTGTGCTGGACCTGGTCTCTGTCCCGATCTGACGGGAGCAGAGGGGAAGCTCTCTCGGTGTGTCTGGGATGAGCAGGAGGGCAGGTACACACAGGTTCAGGTTATTCTGGTCCTGGGCGGGTCGTTGCAGACGTCGGCGTGGGATCCAGTGCAACACTTGCTGCGTGTCAGGACAGGCGAGCTGTAAAAAGAGCTGAGCTTACAGAAGATAGGAGATGAATGCTGTGGAGGAAAGGCCACCGCTTGGCATTTGTACATCTTCTTCATGTGCTTTTTTTCTTGCAAACTTAACGTTTATGGGCCAAAAATAAAAATGGGTCTATACAATATTGACCAAAACTGAAATTGCAAAATGTCACTTTTGCAGGAAATTTCACCAGATGACTTGAATTG
This sequence comes from Rhodeus uyekii, assembly GCA_037043235.1. Classification (NCBI taxonomy): domain Eukaryota; kingdom Metazoa; phylum Chordata; class Actinopteri; order Cypriniformes; family Acheilognathidae; genus Rhodeus; species Rhodeus uyekii. Next base: position 34,081 of record JAWRVZ010000230.1, read on the forward strand.
CTATTTTCGTAAAACAAATAATTAATTACTGGAGAGAGTATCTACACAAAAAATAATAATAAAAAAACAATAATAATAATAATTTAAAAAACTTAGATACATGTATGTGTGTGTGTTCAAAAAATTTTATCAAATGTAATAATATTTTTTTATAGAATAATAATAATACAATTATATATTTAATAAATAATTAAATTATTACTGTTTATTTGTTATCATTTTTTTTTAATCTTGAAAATGACTTTTTACTCTCATGGCAAAGTCCCTTTAGGGTTGTAATGAATGTAAAAACTTCATTGTAATTAAACCGATATTATTGGAGCACATTTTAAATAATTATTTTATTATTTATTATATTATATATTATATTATTTATTATATTATATTTTTTGCAATATTTCAATAAAATGATAATAATTATTAGGCTGTTATTAAAAATTGTTTCTTATTCATAATATTTCTTATTTTGTTTAATACTTTATAGTAGTGCTATAAAATATCAATACTAATACAAAAAAAAATCCTGGATGAGTGGAGGGAAGTAAAAGAGAAAGATGACAAGACAAGGGGGAAAAGCAGAAACCGTAAAGGAAGTTTGACTGGAAACAGTGTGTCTTGAGTTACTCTTTCATTCTGACCTGATGGTTTTTCTTTCTTTCTGGTGGTTTTATTTAAGACGGATCAAACAGGCCTTCCTGTCGTGGATGTTTGCTTTCTTCTGCTGTTCAAACTCTGCAGGTCCTGTGGGTTTTTTGAGATAATTCATGTGGGTTTGGGCTAAAAATGGCTCAGATTGCTCTCGCATTTATTCCAGTCCAGAGCTGGTTTGATCAATGCACGTCTAAACCGCAGGAGAACCTGATCAAAACGGCGTGTGAGTTACCGTGTGAGTTATGACCCGTCCATCTCCTGTAAACACAACTGAACCTCTTTGTGATCGTCAACTTTTGCATGCCGCCTTTTTACTCTAAACAATATACGCGGAAACGTCTCTGTTTCATTCATTGCAGGTATGACTAGATTATAGAGCTGCGGCGACTCGTCGACTACAAAAAAATCGTGCTCTGGTCTTTAAGCTGCCATTATTATGACCGTAAATAATGCAATGTGTCGCATTAATGCATTGGGTTATTAACGCAGCTTAAAAACAAGAGCACGATCATCACTGTGGGAATACTTTAAGAAACGCCAAATAAAATTTTGTTCACTCTGTAAAACCTGGAAGCGGCGAGCCAGCAGTGTAACTTTCAGTGAGATCTGTTGCATCTTTACCCATTAAAGCTCTCGGCTAGTGCGCATGCGCTCCAAAATAATGCTATAACATTTACATTCATGCTTTTATTCAAAGCGACTTGCATTGCATTCAATAAATACATTGACATTCTAATCAGTTCTTGCTTTCCCTGGGAATCGAACCTGTGACCTTGGCGTTGCAAGCACTGCTCTTCACTGTTTGAGACACGGGAATACTATAAATCCCCTACGGCTACAATCAACCGGACTTTAACTTTTAACCTCAACTTTATTCTGGCAGCGATGCTTTCAGTGTGTTTGCGGGTGTTTATAAGTTGTTTTCGCACAGTCAAAGTTGTTTATGTGGAGTCAAAATAAATGGCTGGATTTACATTGATGTTGCGCCGTAAGCGAGTGCATGTGAACCGTTTGCAATACAAGTGCATTTTCCTTTACTATTGGCTAAAGTCAGTGCTTCTCAATTATTTTCTGTTACGCCCCCCCCCCCCCCTAGGAAGAAGTAAACATTTCGCGCCCCCAACTCTCCTATTCAGAATGTTACCCCTTATCGTTTCCATGGTGACGCGTCATTCTTGTCACGTGACGCGCCGCAGCCATAAAAAGCGCTGTATGACAGATGTATCACAACTATTTAGTTTTTTCTTTTAATTCAAAATATTCACCAAGATGTTGGGTATGTCATCAACTACCTGATATTCCCATTCTGAAATATGTAGAAGTGAATGAGATTCGTCGATTAAAAGCCTTTATAATGTTAGCCGATCTATGAAGCGCGACGGGCGCCGCCATGTTAGTTTGCGCTGCAATTCAGAGAATCAAATCTGTCGGATTTACAACACGTAAATTCAATCACTTCTCTCGAAGTACTTGACAGTAAGTGTGCGGTGAAGTGGGAGAAGAATAGAGTGAACTTTATAGCTACTTAGTGTATCTGATATGAATAAAACACCTAGTCAATTTACGGATTACTATTTGCTTTTCTTATAGACATCAGTGTGTATTTTTCAAACTTTTGCCAGTACTTTTGAGTATTTAAATGTTTGAAACCTAAAATAAACCTTATGTGGTTGAAAACACTGAATAGTTGTGATATATGACCAGCTCTGAGCACATCCGTCTCTGGATCAGCGCTAGATATCGCGCAAAAACACGTTTGAGTTTTGCAGTTGATCACATGACGCACTGAACGAATCGCACCGGTGTGATCGCGCGCGACAAAGGGGTAAAGGTTTGTGATCTGCTGCTGTGTGCTCTTGTTTCCCCCTGGTATTACCCCACTATTTGAGTATTACCCCACTACTTAAGTCAATTAAGTAATTCACACTCCCAACTGCGGTAATTAACAGATTTCATAATTCGGCCTTCACTGTATACATCTCACATTATATGATTAATAGTTTAAAATACTTCCTGCGTTCATTTATTTTCACCCTTTCTGAAATGCAATTAATATAGTCGTCATTTATAGATGTCATGTTAAAATATGTTATTGAATTAATTGCTTTACACGATTAATTGCTTTAAAAGCTGCAGCTCTGATAGATTCTTATAAAGATTGTTCCCAAGTGTCACGATAAAACAGCAAGTGTGCGTTCGCTCTGTACCAGAAGAAGTGGGTTGTCATCAGTTTGCAACGGTTTACAGCAGCGCTGAGAGTTTTTATGGAGGCGCATCTTTTATTAACGTCACCAGGTTCAATAAACGCTAATGCCTTTCAGACATTAAGTGAAGCTGTTCTGCTGAAATGAAAGCGCACCATTGGGACGTTTTGTCACGCTGGAACATTGCTGTGGGACGACAGGCGTGTTTCATCAAGGCTTTCCTTGCAAACTGGAAATGACGCAGCAGAAATATGTTTTAATGTCTTTATAACTGCGATTCAGATAAATTGAGTCTGCGGTTCTTTTTAAAACTGTCCATCATTTCTTATTTCTTTCTCTTTCACAGTCGTATTTGCACACCTGACGCTTTTTATAAACTAGGCCAATTCTTAAAATTTATAAATATCATCACTTAGTAGTCATGCTCAGCATATGCTCACACACACACACACGCACACACACACGCTCACTCTCTCACACACTCTCACTCTTACTTGTATTGAATATATACTGAATATAATATAATAAATGTGTTTGTTTAATTGCACTATTTGGAAAAAATACA
>JAWRVZ010000230.1:40000-47500 GCA_037043235.1 Rhodeus uyekii
GTGTGTGTATGTGAGTGTGTGAGTGCGTGTGTGTGTGTGTGTGTGTGTGTGTATGTGAGTGCATGAGTGTGTGTGTGTGTATGTGTGTATGTGTGTATGTGTGTATGTGTGTGTGTGTGTGTGTGTGTGTGTGTATGTGAGTGTGTGAGTGCATGTGTGTGTGTTTACTGGGAAGGTGATCTTTGGAGAGAGAATGAATATTTCCAGAGTGTTTAAAGTTCAACTCGCGTGTGCGTTGGACGATTTCCAATAATTCACTGAGAAAGCAAGTGCTCTCTCTCTCTCTCACTCTCTCACTCACTCACATTAATATTAATACGGTTCATGTTCATCAGTGTCAAAGGACTGACTAACTTTTATTGGTCTTCGCGGGATGATGGGTATTACTGTACAATAAAGTCCCATCAGTGAACATTAGTTAATGCTTTGGCTGCATGACATAAAAATTATCAAAATATTGTACAATCATGACATGCTTGTGTGAATGATCGTAATAAACTACTTCAAAAAGTTGCATCAAGTCAAAGTTTTAGTTGAGAACAGATTTGGCTTACGAGTGACTTGATGTTGAGAGTTATTAAAGCTGAAGCTGACTCTTTTGTCTCTCCAAAAGCATGCACAAATACACACACAGTTATTTCAAAACGCCTGTCTTGGCAAGTTTCCATATAAACACAGTCTTAAGTGAATGCAAACAGTTGGGAAAGGTCAGTTGTGTCAATAGGATCCGTGCATTGCCTTTTTCTTCAATATCTTCAATATTTGTATTGCAAGCACTCTTGTGTACTTTTGTGTCTTCAGGATGAATCGCTTTCTGTATTCCTCAAATTGTAAGTCGCTGTGGATAAATTAATAAATGTAAATGTAAATATCTTAATTTAGTCTTTTGTAACGTAGTGGTTCATAAACGACAATGGCAGTCAGGTTGTAAGAATCAACCGTTTATCTCGAATAGTGTGGCGTAGTGGAGGACGAGATGATAGTATTAGTGCTGCTAGGTGGAATTATGGAGGAAAGGTTTGTGGCGACAAATACTCTTGCCTTTATGATGTTTCTTTGAGGCTTTACCATGACAGAGTGAAAAATATTAATTCTGGCGAGTGATCGCAAAGCTGGTGAGTCCTGGAATTAGCATTTAGCTTCGGTAGCGTCATTGTTTACACTCTGGTCAGTTCTGCCTTCTCAGTGACGTCACGTACATCGATGGTTGTTTGGGAAGCAATGTGTAGTCGGGAATAGGGATGTACGAGTGTAGTCGACACTGAAAACAATAGTCGAGTTTTAAAAGTAAAACGCTTCAGATTACTTTAGTTACCTTTAGCTCAGATCTGGCGTTTTGTTCGCGGGATTAAAAATGACCTCGAAAGACGAGCGAGAAGTTTGAGTATTTTGAAGTTGGAGACGGAAAAGTGTTTTATATACTAGCGTATAATAATCCGAGCGAAACCAAATTAATCACAGAATCGGAGATGTTCGGAGAGACAAAACAAGCAAATCATTGCGTCATTTACTGCAACTGTCCGTCATTGTGATCCCGTTCAGTGTGTGTGTGTGTGTATATATGTGTATTTTTATATATATATATATATATATATATATATATATACATACACTTTTGATTTTTATTTACCTGTTTATTAAAATATATTGTATCAGATCACCATGGAAACCAGCTATAAAACTATAAAACAGCAGTTTTGAGACTCCAGAAGGAAAGCGCCGCGTAACACTTTATTTCTAGCGGCCTTCATTATTTCCGTTTTAACGACTAACAAATTAGTCGCAGCACGACTTATATACTTCAAGCATATTAAAATCATGTAGTCTGACAGAGTTGGACTCACTACTAGTGAATGATACTAGTGCAACTCTTCATGGCTAGTTCCATTCAATAATATTAACGCATGCAACTTTTAATTGTAAAGATGTTGCTAAATGTTAAAATTCAGGTCAACTAAAATGAAATGCTTCAGGAGTATTTTGCACTGTTAGTTCATGTTAACTAGTGATAAAGATGTGTGTTCACTGTTTTACTCAGGTTGTGTGTGTTTGTGTACATTGCCGTGCGATTGATGGTGTTTCCCAGGTTGAGTCGGTGCGATAGTGAGGACCCCTGTGTTTATTTTAGAGTCTTTTCTCAGTACCGGCTCTGACCCTCTTGGGCTTCCTTGCATTGCCCACCATGTCTCGGTTTTCCATTCCCAGAATCCTCCTCAAAGCCTTTCCCATGTTCCCATATCAGGCTGTTGCCTCTGGGCTGCAAACGTAAATCTAAAGTGACACTTTCAACATTATTACAGCCGTTTTTCAAACATTGACATTCTGAATGCATGAGATCCAACATCGAGACTGAGCTTGTTGAGGTGCATTATGGGAATATCCATTTTTCTCCAAATCCCTGTTTCTGTTTAAATTTTATTTAAGCATTAAAACAGAATCCAGAAAATTTAAGTAAGCAGAAAGCATGTCTAATTAATTGAATTCATGAAATGTATATATTTTAACAACCATTTATTGAAAGGTTTAACAAAAATAAAATTGTTAGAGTCCATTTTGAATGGTTTAAATATGTTTAATAATCAAAAACATGTTTAATCAGTTCATAAAACAGTTGCCATTAAATAATTTATTAGACTTTTTACAATGATAGAGGCCTTACGAAATGTTTGTGTTGTCTGTTTTAATTTTTCTGGATTTATGATTTAGTTTAAATGTATAAAAAAACATCTTCCGTCACGTTTGACCAAAACATATATTTTTTTCCATTGGATTGGGACCAATTTTAAATGGTTTTGAAAAAAAAACAAATCGTCACACTTGTGGCGTTCAAGGTCAAAAATTACAGGAAATGACAAGGGAAAAAATACAAAAATAATTTGCATTCTATAAATCAACCGTGATGCAGGAAAAAAAAGACTCTCTAAAACATTGTGTGCAAAATAGACACACACACACATCAACTGGTGTGACTCACACAGAGCAGGCTTTTGCAAATAAATATTTATTAAATATTAATATTATTCGCATCAATAAATCAGCCACAATACATGAAAAAAGCTGTTAAGTATTCCAGCATCAAGACACACACATGTTTCATTATATTAAGTCAGTTGTCATGATATTCCACTATATATGGGAGGAAACATAGTTGAACAAGTTCACTAAACACAAACACACACACAATTATGCACTCAAATGAACTGGTGTGCCGATAAAAAAAAAAAAAAAAATACTGTGTATGATAGAAAACATGGCAAACTTGACTAAATTAAGACTGGATTTAGCTCTGAAAAAGCATTCCTGTTAATTGTTGTTAGTTTTATTATATTTTGTGTTGTGTGTAACAAAATGCTTTCTCTGTGTTCAGGTTTGACTGTAGTAATAATAATGCAAAAACTGACGCTTCAAATTAACATTTCAAACCAAAAATATCTAAACCTTAACAAAAAGTTTGCTTTTGAGAATGTCTAAATATACATCAAAAAAATCCCGGCCTAATAAAAGTAGCTAATTAGCTCTAAAAACAGCTAGAGAATTTACAAGCCTCTTTATATAGTGCTTTTCTTATTTTACTCCCACCAGATGATATTAAAATTGGATTTTAGATTGAAATTTTCTCTATTTTGCTGCTGTATTAATTAAAATGTAATTTTCTTTTTAAACTATTGTTTTCAATGGGGGAAAAATTAACATAATTATTGCAAAAATATGAATCAGTGTGATAAAACTCCCTCAAAATCCTAAATATTAGAGACATCTGATTTTACCAAAAACAAACAAAAAAACTTCAGGTGTTCGGCCACGTTTGCCTTTTATCCAAAGCGACTTGCATTGCATTCAAGAAACACATTGACATTCTAATCAGTTCTTGCTTTCCCTGGGACTCGAACCCATGACCTTGATGTTGCAAGCGCTGCTCTCTACTCTCTAAGAAGCGCATGAGTGCGACTCCTGAATGAGTAGGCCAGGTTTTTCATCTCTCAGTCTCAGTTTGAGATTTGTAGTGGAAAGCTTGTGTGTTTCTAAGTAAAGATGTTCTGAGTCACGTCTCGTGTTTAGTGTTGTTGTGGTTTAGTGGTGTGATGCGCGTCTTTCTCTCCCTTTAAGTGCTTGCAGTCTCATTAAAACGTCCTGTGATGAGAGTCAGGCCTTGAATTGAATCGTTTGCAGTTTGTTTGTGTTGATGTGCTCTGATATTTCTCTTTGCTGGGACTCTGATTAGTGAGGTTTGTGTCAGACAGCGTTATAAATATAGACATTAGATAAACTCTTTTCTTTTTTTAGTTTGTCGTATATATTTATGGTTGCATGCGACAACAAACATGCACTGCGATTTCCCTAAACTGATTATATCAAATCCGTTGTTTTAAATCACTAATTCTCAAATTGTCCAGATTTGAACTCCGATATTGGTCTGAATATAATTTCTTTTTTAAATGAGCTTTCCTGTGGCTCAAACAGTTGAGAGTTGTGCTTGCAACGCCATGGTCATGGGTTAGTTTCCCAGGGAACGCAAGAACTCCTGTGAGTTTGTTCGTTCGTTCGTTCGCGGCTCCGTGAGTTTGTTTGTTCGTTCGCGGCTCCCGTGAGTTTGTTTGTTCGTTCGCGGCTCCCGTGAGTTTGTTTGTTCGTTCGCGGCTCCCGTGAGTTTGTTTGTTTGTTCGTTCGCGGCTCCCGTGAGTTTGTTTGTTTGTTCGTTCGCGGCTCCCGTGAGTTTGTTTGTTTGTTCGTTCGCGGCTCCCGTGAGTTTGTTTGTTTGTTCGTTCGCGCCTCCCGTGAGTTTGTTTGTTTGTTCGTTCGCGCCTCCCGTGAGTTTGTTTGTTTGTTCGTTCGCGCCTCCCGTGAGTTTGTTTGTTTGTTCGTTCGCGCCTCCCGTGAGTTTGTTTGTTTGTTCGTTCGCGCCTCCCGTGAGTTTGTTTGTTTGTTCGTTCGCGCCTCCCGTGAGTTTGTTTGTTTGTTCGTTCGCGCCTCCCGTGAGTTTGTTTGTTTGTTCGTTCGCGCCTCCCGTGAGTTTGTTTGTTTGTTCGTTCGCGCCTCCCGTGAGTTTGTTTGTTTGTTCGTTCGCGCCTCCCGTGAGTTTGTTTGTTCGTTCGCGCCTCCCGTGAGTTTGTTTGTTCGTTCGCGCCTCCCGTGAGTTTGTTTGTTCGTTCGCGCCTCCCGTGAGTTTGTTCGTTCGTTCGCGCCTCCCGTGAGTTCGTTCGACTTTCACTCTGGATTATCACTTCATTTGTTTTCTGCACTATTATAATAAATTCACTCATTTGTTCTTGAATCCTTGTTTTCCCCGCTCCCCCCTCCTCTCGTCTCCTCCACGCACGCTGCTCAAACCTGAAGTGCGTCACAGTAAATTGTCAAGTATTGAGTTTAATTGTCAATTATTAATTAGTATTTATATGAGATCTCAATGGTTATAATTTTAACTCCAATTAATAGGATAAAACAAAAAAAATATTTAAAATGGGCATTTGTGGTCATGTGGAACGAATTAATCGATTTTTAGTGCATTCTTATGGGGAAATTTGTTTTGGTGTACGAGCATTTTGGTTTACGAATTAAACTCGTAAACCGAGGTATTACTGTATATTCATACAATTATTTAACCTGTTAACAGAAAAGATCTGTGTTGAAAATGTTGATGATTATATTGTATGATTTGGAGTAAAAACATCACATGTATGTAACGGTTATGTGAATATTGTGCTTTCCTGTGTCTCAAACAGCAGAGAGCAGAGCTTGCAACATCAAGGTCATGGGTTCGATCCCAGGGAAAGCAAGAACTGATTAGAATGTCAATGTGTTTCTTGAATGCAATGCAAGTCGCTTTGGATAAAAGCGTCTGATAAATGCATGAATGTAAATGTCCGTCTACTTTCTGCAGTTTTTGCAAGCAATTGCAATGTGATGTTTTGAGAATCCTGAAATATTGTGCAGCCCTAATTTGTATATGTTGTTGGATAGAGTGAAGGGAAGTGAAAAGAAACAGAGCTGGAGGAGTGCAGTATATCAGAGCGAAGGAAGGGAGTGTTTGACTCCTCATCTGGATCTCATAGAGCAGTGTGAGGTCTGGAGAGATCAACATCTGGCAGTAATACCACACACACACACACACACACACACACACACAGCAGACGTGGATGCTGTTAGGTTTTTTCTTCAGGGGGAAATATCTCACATTTCCCAGCTGGCACTGTGGGTCAAGGCTCTTCTCTCTTTCCCTTTTCTCTCGGCTGTGGTGATTCGGTCTCGTCTGGATTTGGTTCATCAACAGATTGAGTCACTGGATCCTTCCATTACCAGAAAGCAGCTTGTTTACAAAACACAAATATCATTATCATTAGTAATGCTGTTTGATAATCATGTCATGCATGTGGAATCTAATAAGTGTTCTCTCTCTCTCCTTCTCTCTCTCCCTCTCTCTCTCTCTGTCTCTCTGTCTCTCTGTCTCTCTCTGTCTCTCTCTCTCTCTCTCTCTCTCTCGCTCTCTGTCTCTCTCTAGCCTCATGAGTTTGACGAGTGTCGTTTGGACATCAGCGTCAATGATAGCGTGTGGTATCTTCGGGCTCAGGACCCAGAGCATCGCAACCAGTGGATCGATTCCATCGAGCTGCACAGGGTGAGTCCCTCTAACACGCCTGTCTTTACCCAGCATGCTTTGCTCTCTCCCAACCAGACTATCGGTATTAAGTCTGGTTTGTCTGAAACCACTCCTGTACACAGGAAGAAGCGGCCTGACCGACATCTGACAGACAACTAACCACTGTTTTTTGGGGTTGTATTGACGTGTTTGTGTCTTTATAATGGCTCACACTGGGTTATTTTCCCAGTTATCCACCGGGATCTGGCTGAGTCTCAGAGGTGAATAATAGTTCATCGAGATGAGGAATCAGAGACTGACAGTGTGTGAGAATATGTTAATATCATTCGAGGGCCAGGTGACTCTCACACACACACACACACACACACACACACACACACACACACACACACACACACACACACACACACACACACAGCCATGAGGAAGTTAATTTGGGTCACAAGCACACAATGTATGATAATGAAACTGTGTGTCATGATTAAGGTTGATATTTCACACTCTTCCTCGTAAAGCACAGACACACAGAGCAGCACTAACACGAGCACACACACTATAGTGAGAGAGGATGTGGGCAGCACACACACACACACACACACACACACACACACACAACTGTGAGCACAAACATAGGCAAATGATGAGAGGAATGGGGAGAAGGACGGTGTGATAAAAGACGAAAAACTTTAGGAAATAGATGAGACGAAAGTGTGTGTGTGTAAGTGAGTAAGCGTGTGTGTGTAGAAAGAGAAATTACATAAAGAAAATAAATTATGTATAATATAAAGTTAATAGAGCACAGTCTCTTGCTCTCTCTTTCTCTTATGTATATATGAAATACAGAGAGAAAATGTAATTTATTAAAAAATATATTAAATGATACATTTTATAGAGAAAGTTTTATT
>JAWRVZ010000230.1:52500-57500 GCA_037043235.1 Rhodeus uyekii
ATTTAGTAATGGATTGTTGTGACTGTAAAGGCGTGTGTTTACAGGCGTTTCTTATCTACAGGAAAGGGTTGTTTGTGTGTGTGTGTGTTCCTCTTTCTCTCTGGGCGTTGTTTGGTGTGTGTGTGTGTGTGTGTGTTTTCAGACTGAGCTCAGATTCATTTGTTCAGATTTGTTTCGATATGTGGAACATCTGAGGGGAAGTGAATGATTTTCATTCTGTCGTTCAGATTGAGTTTATTAGCGGTTCAGGTCAGAACGGTTCGTCTGGAGGAAAGTAACCTGGGCTTGTGTCGTCATGTTCTGCACAGCCTCACGGGAGACAGTCGTTGTGTTTGTTTATGTTTCTAAATGAACTCTGAAACTATTTTCAGAGGCTGTTACTCATGAAGTGAACCACAGGAGAGCACCGAGTTCATGGAAAGTGACACTGTGTGTGTGTGTGTGTGTGTGTGTGATGAACCCTGAAGATGAATTGGAAATTGTTCAGGTCAACCACAACCTCTCTCTCACACACACACACACACACACAGATCAGTTTATGTTGTTTTTAAAGTGTCATATTTGAGGCTGACTGTGTAAATATCAAAGTGAGTCTCGTATTATAGTTTTTGTTTGCTCTATAGATTGGATCAGCTGTTTTACATCTGCACTGAGATAATGACTTATTTGGAAAGTGTCATAAAAATTAAACATGCTCTACTGTTCAAAATCTTGGGGCTGGTAAGAAAGTCTCTTAGCTCATGCATTTATTTGATAAAAAAACATACGGAAATGTATTACAATTTAAAACAGCTGTTTTCTATGTGAATATATAGTAAAGTGTCATTTATTCCTGTGATTAAAGCTGAATTTATTAGATGATAAATACAGTAAAACAGTGTAATATTATATCAGTGTAAAACAGCTGTTTTCTATGTGAATATATAGTAAAGTGTCATTTATTCCTGTGATTAAAGCTGAATTTATTAGATGATAAATACAGTAAAACAGTGTAATATTATATCAGTGTAAAACATTAGTTTCTATGTGAATATATAGTAAAGTGTCATTTATTCCTGTGATTAAAGCTGAATTTATTAGATGATAAATACAGTAAAACAGTGTAATATTATATCAGTGTAAAACAGCTGTTTTCTATGTGAATATATAGTAAAGTGTCATTTATTCCTGTGATTAAAGCTGAATTTATTAGAGGATAAATACAGTAAAACAGTGTAATATTATATCAGTGTAAAACAGCTGTTTTCTATGTGAATATATAGTAAAGTGTCATTTATTCCTGTGATTAAAGTTGTATTTTCAGCATCATTACTCCAGTCTTCAGTGTCACACGATCTTCACGAATCATTCTTATATGATGATTTGCTGCTCAAACAGTCATTCTGCTCAGCACTTTTGTGGAAACTGTCTTTGAATGTGCAGCATTCATTCAAACATCTTCACAGTCTCTTTTGTTTCAAACATTTTAATAATGTTTGAACAGTAAGTGTAACTTCTGGAAGGACAGTCCGTAGTTCTGCTCGCTGTTATAATATTCTGCAAGTGATGCAGATGAACCAAACAAATCAAACTCTGCTGTTAAGCGAGCGAGAGAGTCTAAAGTGTTTATGCGTGTGACACATTGACTCTAACCAGTTCTTGCTTTCCCTGTGTGTGTGTGTGTGTGTGTGTGTGTGTGTTCAGGCTGAATCTGGCTATGGTTCAGAGTCCAGTTTGAGGAGACATGGATCCATGCTTTCCCTCACATCCGCCACCAGCGGATACTCGGCCACCTCCACCTCCTCCTTCAAGGTGAGAACGCAAACGAAACGCCCGGGATCTGCCGTGCCTCCCTGGTCTGAACTCACACCCGTTTCTCTGTGTCCCACAGAAGGGTCACAGTCTGCGGGAGAAGCTGGCGGAGATGGAGACGTTTCGGGACATCCTGTGTCGGCAGGTGGACACGCTGCAGAAGTACTTCGACGGCTGCGCTGATGCTGTGAACCGAGACGAGCTCCAGCGGGACAAGAGTGAGTGGAGCGGGTGGGATGTTGAATGTGTTGACGCCGGGCGCCGTTGCTCTCGCTGCTCTGGTGTTGCAGCACAAGGGCCTGTTCATGATCACATGATAACCGCCTCTTTTGTTCCAGCGCTTCCTCTGAACTACAGTATGAGTCTACAGTAGACTCAGTGTGTGAATGGGCCGGTCTGGGCACTGCCAGCCACAGGCCACTGAGTTCATGCTGTGTTTGTGTGTGTGTTTTCTCATCGCAGTCGTGGAGGATGATGAAGATGATTTCCCCACCACTCGCCCGGATGGAGATTTCCTGCACAACAACAACGGCAGCAAGGAGAAACGTGAGTGTCTGATCATCTGAGCAGTTTGTCAGGATGAATTGTGAGAGGTTTATAACAGGAAGTCAGCGTTTCTCCAGTGGATTGTGTTTGAGCTGCTTTCATTGAGTTGTTGTTGTTGTTTTGTTGTGTGTGGAAGTGCTGTATGGCTGAATTGTATGTGTTGATGAAGTCATTTGTGTTCTGGTGTGATGAGGAATGTTCTGTCAGGTGTTTCGTGGCTCAATCAGACGCAACTAAACACGTATTTTTATTTTAAAATGTGACGAGTTGTGAATTGTGAAGCAACAATGTCACAGTCAATCTGTCTCCATCCATCCATCCATCCATCTATTTTGTCTGTCTTTATCTATCTATACTATTCTATATTTATTTATAGTACATAATGTATATAAAATGTACAACTTAATATATAATTTTTTTGTTTATGTAGATGGTATGTATGTTTGTGTGTATTAAAATGAATTTTTAATGTATATATTTTATTATCAGAAATATATAATATTTATTTATTTATATATATATATATATATATATATATATATATATATATATATATATATTACATTAATGTAATATTATATATTACATTTTTATTATAAGTTTATTTGTATCCATCTATATACTTTATATACATATAAAGTATGTATGTGTGTGTGTGTGTGTGTGTGTGTGTGTGTGTGTGTATATATATATATATATATATATATATATATATATATATATATAAGAATGATGTGATATAAAATACATATATAGCTCAGGCAACTACTGGTTAGGAATAAAATATATGTTAGGAATTGGATTTGACTGATCTCTTGATAATAATACTGATTATTTATAAAGCACCTTTCAGGACCTGAAGGTCGTTTGATGGTTTATTTTATTTGTGCCGGATTTAGACACTGTGTAACAAATAATGTCTTTAAGGTTCATCTGTAAAGAGTGTGATTTGTTCTCTCCACCCATCAGTGTTCCAGTGTTTGAGTCATAAAGGCATTAATGGGATAGATTTTAAAGGAGAGGCCATCACGTTCAAGGCGACCACGGCGGGGATCTTGGCTACGCTTTCCCACTGCATCGACCTGATGGTGAAGAGAGAGGACAGCTGGCAGAAGAGACTGGATAAGGTACGATACATGCCGTCTGGAGGTCGTCCTTGAGCTGCTGAAGTCAGGAGAGGGATGAGTATCTGTTAGAGTCACAATCACAACACCAGTCCAAAACCTTCTCCTCACTGTGAAAACCAGAGCAAGAGTATGGGATCAAAATCCCGCCTAAAGTTTTGTGGTCAAGGATGAAAAATAAAAGGTAATAAGCAGCCATGAGTCGCACCGGAGTGACGTCAACTCCTCTCTTCCTCTGATTGGCTAGAGGAGCTGTCAATCTAGAACCAGTGGACCAATGGTGACGCTTACACCCGCCCTAATTTACATGAGACTTAAAGTGCAACTTTCTGAATCGTAAGCGCAGAATATGGAAACGAGTGAAGGGGAAAAGAACACAAGTGTGTGTGTGTGTGTTTGTGTATATAGTATATATATATAGTAAATAAAATATATAATCAGAAAAAGGAAGAGAACACAAAACACAGGAATAAAACAATATTTAACACACAAACAAGTTTGCACAGCATCGTTTTTAATGTAGTTTTGATTCATGCTTTTTATTTTATACGCTTATTATTTGTCATTCTTGACCACTTTACTTTAGGCGGGATTTTGATCCCATACAAAAGAAGTGTGTGTGAATGTGATCTGTGATTCATCGGCTGAAGTATTTTGACAGAAATGTTTTGTATTGATTTATTTTTTTGTGAAAAAATAATGGGCATGTTAGTAGACGAGGTCGGGGTTGCATGACTAGTCATTTATACTTATTAACTAATCATACAACGCAATATTCAACTAGTCCGTTTCAGTGTGACTTTTCACATTCTTGCATTTAAAAATGTATTTGGTTTTTACAAGTTATCAAATAAAACATCAAATAATGTGTTATAAAGTGGTAAATTAAAATGATAAATGTTTCCTTGCTAACTAACTAAAATATAATGTTGAAATTATTTCTATTATAACTGACAAAAAATAAATCAAAGATTTAAAAATGAAAATATAAAGAAAAAAGCATTTAGTATCGTGTATTCTTATAGTGTCATAGTATTTATTATTAAGAGCAAAATTACAAAATAATTTATATATATATAAAATTATTATAATATATATATATATATATATATATATATATATATATATATATATATATATATATATATATATATATATATATAATATAATTTTTAATAATAATATTTTTTGGTTTTGTTTATTAAGTTTAATTTCACTGTTAATAATAAATACTATGAAACTATACACATTTTGAATGAGCTTTTTATAAAATATATAAATAATATATCAAAATATATTATTAAATGTTATAATCCTTTAGAAATAATTCTAAAATAACACGGGCACAAGCATAATCTGATGTAAGACGTTTTATGAGATGCCCATCAGAAAATGTGACTGGACTTAATTTATTGGTATTATTAATAATAATTAATAATCGATAGATTTGAACTACTACAGTTATATAGTGAACTGAAGTTTCCAACCATGATAGATCACTATTCTTCCACTAAACTGCTGCGATTGCAAATTCTGCAA